>JANHFX010018752.1:0-33623 GCA_027560015.1 Chloroceryle amazona | reverse complement strand
AACAAACAAAACATACAGCCAAAATATTGAAACAATTAATTTTTTATTATTAATTAAAATAAAAATTATTTTACTATATTAAAAATATATTACTACAAAACAAAAATTGTTTTATAGTAAAAACAATTATCATTGTTTTTACTAAAATAAAAGGGTCTTTCAAGGGTGAAGCAGAAATATTAGTAATTTTATTTGAGTTGGTTTTTTTTGCATAGGGTCTCTTATGTTCTTGGCAGTATGTAATAAATGAAAGGTATCATCAAAATTTCAAAGTAAAACAGACTTATTTAAATGAAAGGTTAAAATACTACAGATGAAGATTATCCTCTATGAAGTTCTGTATTCTTTAAACATTTTTAAAGGGCTGTAAATATTCTGTTTATTTAGGGAAGCCTTCTGGGCCTAGATTCATCTTCCAAGAATGTAGGAATGTAATTAAGGACACTGTATTAGATAAAATTAATTGAGGCCAGGAGCTCACTTATCTTCTAGAAGTCTCATATAAAATTCTTTTATATAGAAGGAAGTTTAGGAATCAGTTCAAACTCTCACCAAACATAAGATTCTTTTTTATTGCTTTGTTTTCCAAATATGAGATAGCTTAATCCACCCAGATTTCTGTCTCCAGTAAAATGCTGAATAACTTTTATGTTTATTTTCTTATGTGCTGATATAAAATTCAGAATATCCAGAGTGAAAATAATATACAAAGGACTTATGTGATATTCCTCACACTAATATAGCACTCAGTAACTGAGTAAACATATGTGAGCAATCCTGGTGAAATAACTGTTTCAACTGATACTTGTAAAATTATGGAAATATTTTAGAAGATACTGGCATAGACCAAAAAAACATTCAGATTAACTATTCAAGTTAATCTTGTTGTTTAAGTTAAAGACATTCTTTTTTAAAACTCACTGTTAAAATATACACACTTGCATCCTTATTGTCTTTCAGACCATTCTAACATAGTAATATTACCAAGATATGATGCTATGTTAATTTAAAATCCAAAAAGCAAATTAAAAACTAGGTATCTATAATATTGAATTCTTTTAAGAGATTGTATGAAAATTAAAATGTTATAAAGCATAGCTTTGCAGAACAAGGAATATGATTTTAGGATGCCAGAACCACTTTTCTTTTTGCACTTTTGATTTTACTTACAAATTTCTGTACTTTCCTTATATAACACTAGTAATAATAATCACTTATCTGTGCAGATATCACGGCAATCCATTCACTATAATCAGCCCCTCAAATGTGTTTTACTGCTTCACTTCAGCTCAACAGTTACAGAATTTAAAGCATAAAAAAAGCTATAATTTTAGGCTTGTCCTTCTAACAAGTTAAAAATGTTCTCTAGCATATATTCTTAAGAACTTTTTGTACTGCTTAGAATTGTGCTAGATTTAATTATTTTATTCAGATGTAGAAATGTTAAAAGATCTTTGATCACTGATCACTATATCACTATTTTTTCGTTTTGTTGCCCTATCCCAGATTTTTAACCTAAATTCCCATACAACTAATTTAATCTTTGCTTATGCCTTGCGTAGAGTAGCCCTACAGTTCATAAGGAAGTCAAACACAGCTCCTTGTGTCATATGCTTGCCAGAGGGATTTCAATGATCGGTGCCTGTAAAGGCGTGTAAAGAGAGCTATTAATAAAACTAAATTGCCACATGAATTGCACCTTTTATTTACCCATACATATCTACTGAATACAAAAAAGAAAATAGATGACTGCTCAAATTGTACATATTTAAATTCTCAGAGTCTTCAGCTCAAGAAAAAGACTCACACACATACACAAAAACAATCAACAGCAACAAATCCCCCCAAAAATCATAGAATCATAGAATGTTAGGGGTTGGAAAGGACCTAGAAAGACCATCCAGTCCAACCCCTCTGCCAGAGCAGGATCACCTAGATCAAGTCACACAGGAATGTGTCCAGGTGGGTTTTGAACATCTCCAGAGAAGGAGACTCCACAACCTCCCTGGGCAGCCTGTGCTCTGTCACCCTCACTGTGAAAGTTTTTCCTTATGTTTACCCTAAAACTCTTGTGTTCCAAGTTACTCCCATTGCCTCTTGTCCTAACATTGGATGAGACTGAGAAGAGTCTGGCTCCATCCTCCTTACACACACCCTTGACATATTTGTAGACATTAATGAGGTCCCTCCTCAGTCTCCTCTTCTCCAGGCTAAAGAGACCCAGGTCTCTCAGCCTCTCCTCATAAGGGAGATGCTCTACTCCCTTAATAATCACAGTGACCCTGTGCTGGACTCTCTCCAGTAGCTCTCTGTCCTTCTTGAACTGGGGTGCCCAGAACTGGACACAGTATTCCAGGTAGGGCCTCACCAGCGCAGAGTAAAGGAGGAGAAGAACCTCCCTCGACCTGCTGGCCACACTCTTCTTAATGCATCCCAGGATGCCATTGGCCTTCTTGGCCAAGAGGGCGCACTGTTGGTTCATGGTCATCCTCTTGTCCACCAGGAGCCCTAGGTCTCTTTCCCCAGAGCTGCTTTCCAACAGATCAGCCCCCAGCCTATACTGATACATGGGGCTGTTCTTCCCCAGATGCAGCACTTGTTAAGTTGCATTAAATTTCTCCCTGCCCAGCTTTCCAACCTGTCCAGGTAGGTCATGCTGAATGGCATCACAGCCTTCTGGAGTGTTGGCCACTCCTCCCAGTTTTGTATCATCAGCAAACTTGCTGAGGATACACTCTATCCCTTCATCCAAGTCATTGATGAATATATTGAACAGTATTGGACCCAGCACTGACCCTTGGGGAACACCACTAGTCATAGGCCTCCAGCTAGACTCTGATCCACTGACCACAACTCTCTGGTCTCTGTCCTTCAGCCAGTTCCCAATCCACCTCACTGCACAATCACCCAATCTGCGCTTCTTAAGCTTGGCTGTGAGGATACCATGTGAGACAGTATCAAAAGCCTTGCTGAAGTCAAGAAATACCACACCCACTGCCCTCCCCTCATCTATCCAACTACTTGTGTAGTTACTAGGTATTTTAGTGAGTTTGAAATACTAGAGTACCTCCTGACTGGTACCAACCCTGACGTAGCAGTGGAGCTGGCACAACACCCCACAGATATCCCCGGCTTGTTTCCTGCGAGACAGGTTTTTTTCCCCTTTCCCCCTTCAAATCTAGTTTAAAACTCAATCAATGAGCCCAGACAATTCCTGTGATAGAAACCTTCTTCCCCTTTGTGAGAGAAACACCCCATCTGATGCCAGAAGGCCTGGCATCATGTAAGTTGACCCATGGTCAAAAAACCCAAAGTGCTGCTGGTAGTACCAGGCTTGAAGCGAAGAATTGATCTGAGGGGTCCTCCTCAGCCTTTCTGGATTGGTCCCTTCAACAAGGGGGATAGAAGAAAACACTACCTGTGCTACTACTCCCTTGACCAGTTGACCCAAGGCCCTGAAAATGAAACCAAAAAAAAAGTCCCAGACAAAAAAACAAAAAAGGTGCAGTTGAACCTAACGTTTATATAGTTCTGAGGACCGCTTACATGACCAATATGTAATGGAGGAGTGGTTAGGGATTTTATTTTATCTTCAGTTTATGGTATGCACGCAGGAGTTTTTAATCTCCTTGATGATGTAAGGAATGTGGTGTTTGCCTTCTCATTCTTTATTACATAAAAATGTATCATACAAAATATTTTAGAAGGGTAGCAATTCTGGCTTCTTCACTTCTGCCATGATGACATCCCTTTATTTAACTCAGGCTTTAAATTTTTGTCTTTGAAACTGTCTTCAAAGGATAAATTCTTCAAGCTCAGATATTTAGTGCTATTTACGATGCTTTTGAATATATTGTTTGGTTTCCCGTGGGTAGTTTATAAGGGTGTAAGTCCTGTGTTTATCTGCTAGCTTCCAGAGCCAATCTCAGGGACCCACGATCACCTCAAATAGTGCTGAAGACATATGTTTCTGAAATTTAATCCACTCACTAAAGTCTGCTCTGTAGAAGATTTAAACAGAATGAATCAGATTGAGTTCGCTTTCTTCTTTTACTTCAGTTGGTTGAAAGAAGAGCCTGTTTTGGAGTGTTATTAATTTTATCCTACGGTAGATAACTGAAGTCAAGTTAATTATGCCCTTTAAAAGTCTATTTCCCTCTATTGGCTATAAAAGAGACTGAATGACTGTATCATATTGACATTGTGGATTTCTTAAACTTGTAGAGGAGAATGTCACACCAATTGTTATATTGAGTCTGGCTTTTAGGCTTTTACTTAGCTGCATTATCTTCCCAAAGTAATTCAAATATTCATAAACAGTAATATATAAATTTTAAAATATGTAAATATTAAAATCTAGGTGAAAAATATGATATAAAATTGTTAAGTACATAATTAGCGTATTAATACCTTAACTGATCTGTGGTTTTCTTTCTGATTGTCTGTGCAGAAGCATATTCTTCAGCTTTTGAAAGCTGAACATATATGACTTTTTATAGTCTGTCAGCACTCTAGTACAGCAACCTAACTGATACTGACAGTCAAATCAGACCATCTGGCAAGTTCTAGTTAGATGCATGAATTAGACATTTTGGATTCCATGTAGTGTTTCTAACTTAGACTCTTCAACAGGGTGACTAAAATTAGGTGGCAGGAATCTACCAACAATTTGTTTCAAAATTATATTAAGGAAATAATCTAATTCTATAGTTAAAAGGAATTTAAACCCTGAAAATAAAGCATATGCTTTATTAGGTCAAAACAGCCTGGGTTTTTCTTTTCTTTTTGCCCAGTCTGCACTTTTATCCCATCTGATAAACCAGTTATTGAGCTCCACAGATATGGTAAACTCTGTACATCAGACACAGCATCAAAACTACAAATATGTAAACCTCATTTCAGATACTTTTCCTTTATATCAACATGTTCCGAACATGATTTCACCATATTCCTTTAACATCAAAGTTGCAGAATGTTTAAGACAATGAGTAAGAAATGGAATTTAGTTACTGCTCACAGTATTTTACTAAGTTTTCATGCATGCCCATAGATCTCAAGCTTTAGAATTATCTTTTTTTTTTTTTTATCTTGAAATTCCAAAACACTTTACTTTGAGAATACTTTATCTTCAGATATCACTTATTGAATAGTTTATATTAAGGAACAGCAGTGGTTCCAAAATAAATCCCTGTGGTATGCTGCCAAAAACTTTCTCAGGGCTCAGAAAGACTGGATTAAATCTAGCCTTTTCAACAAGATAATTTATTTTGATGCTTTATATGTATGCTTTACTATTTGTAAAAGAAAGTTTTCTTGTTTTCTCTTGTAATTAATTCTGCTGAAACTTTATGTGACTTTGTAATATCAATTATTGTTTTTATAAATATGAAGGTTTTTGCCTTTACAATTTTCATATGCTTTCCTTCCTGTACAGATAAAATTAAGTGCATTTTTCTCATTAAATAAAAATTCCACAACATTCCTATCTGGATTTTTGCATTAAATGGATAGTTTCAGTATTTTGGTGCTGTATTCCCAGTGTACCCAAGGATGATGTTTTAAGTGTTTCATCTTTTTTCAAGTGAGTCAATTAAAGAGTTAAAGTAGACTAAATTGCTTTACTTTTATTTTAAGAATGTACACAGAAATGCTATCTGACCTGGACCAATCTAACTTTGCTGAAAACCCCTATTATGAAAATAATGTACAAATTATGGTTTACTGATTATGTGGTCCTTACAGTCCTTAAAAGAGTCTTTTGTACTTTACAAGACTGTTGCATAACAGGTCTTTATATAGCTTTATATCAGAGAACTTATTTGGCTAATTTTCTCCTGTGAAAAATACTTTTCCATTTTTTAATCTATATAGAGAAAACAGCAGTTAAGACCTTCACAAATACCTCTTTTAAGGCCTCTCTTTTGAAAATACAGAAATTACTAACTCCATCACTTACTTCTCCAGTCTGGACTGAACACTTGGAGGGAATAAACAATTACCTCTTCTTTATGTAAGTGGTGGAAAACATTTTAGAGTTGTAGTTGAGGTCATATAACTTCACATCAAATACTTAGCTACTGGATTGAATGGTTCACATATAACTACTCTGCAAAATCACTTGCTGTGATATTTAATGTATAGGAAACCACAGGAGTAATTATTCAGGAGACTAAGTGATTTTATTTGTTAAATAAACTAATCCGTTTGCTTCAATATTTGAATAATATTAACTTAAAAAGTTAAAAGATTTGTAGTGCTGTTATGAAGCAGTAAAGAACAGTGAGTCGGACTGAAACTTTAAGTTTAAAAGCTGTTGATAGTCTTTTAACTCTAAAGTGTAACTGTTACAGGTCAGATTCATGTTCTAGTGTTTGCAAATTGAATTTGCTTTAATAAAAGGAAAACTAAAAAGGTTGTATCTGCATCAAAATACAAATCTAACAAGAATACAGAAGAGCTTGTTGCTGTTGTTTTTAATAAATGGCATGGCAATTATCCCAATGCTAAGCAAAAGAAATTCTGAAAGCTATTGCAAACAACCTCATTATGTACTTCTTGCATAAATCAATCAAATACTTCCATAAAAATAGATTGAACTTATTTTTATTCCTATTAAATTGAGAGAAATTGCAGTTCTTTGATTTGTGTGTATATATACATATTTAATACCTATATTGATTTCTTCTTATGCAAACCTGATCTTAAATGGCTCTTCAAGCTCTTGCTTGGTGTTTACCACCCTTCCACACAGTGCTGGGCTGAGACTATGTGAGAGGCACAGCTGGAGAGAGATAGCTCTCTTGTCTTCTCCTCCAAGCCTGTATTGGCTTCTCAGGGCAAGGGGGATTGTAGGAGTGGCTTCTGTAAGAAAATGCAGAAGCTGTCCCCACATTGGACAGAGCCAGTTTCAGACAACTCCAAGACAGACCTGCCACTTGACAAAGATGAGTCAATCAGTGATGTTGGTGGCATCTCTGTGATAGCTTGCTTAAGAAAGGGTAAAAACTGATATACAACAGCAACCAGAAGAGAAGAGTGAGAAAAGCTGAGAGAAATAGCCCTGCAGACACCAAGGACAGAGAAGAAGGAGCAGGAGGAAGTGGTCCAGGTGCTGGAGCAGAGATTCCCCTGAAGGCTGTGAAAAAGACATGGCGACACAGATTTCCTCACTACAGCCCATGGGGATCCCATGCCAGAGGAGGTAGATATGACCTGAAAGAAGTTGCAGCCCATGGAGAACCCACACAGGAGAGCAGTACTGTTAATTGTCAATAAATTAAATTTATTTTCCTAAATCAATTCTGTTCTGCCTGTAATAGTAATTGGTGAATAATCTCCCTGTCCTTTTCTTGACCCTCAAGATTTCCATTATATTTTCTCCCTATTCTGCTGAGGAATGGAAGTGATAGAATGGCTTGGTGGGCACCTGGCATCCAGCCAGAGTCAACCCACCACAAAGTTCTTTATAAGAGGACCATTTAATATCAGTGTCTTGCTATTGATTACTAACAAACCCAAAATTACAAACTTAAATAACTTTATGATGATTAAAATTAGGTGAATTGAAGCACAGCTGTATTCAATTCTCCAAATTTTGCATTAACATTACAATGGTGATATATTACATAGAAATACTTCTGTCTAATAATCTAAAAAAAAAAAAAAGAAAAGAAAAGAAAAAAGGCTGATGACATTTTGGAGTCACTACAAACAAAACACAAACTGATGGTGTCACAGACACTCTTGAAGAAGACTGCAGAAATGTGCAAATTGTTCGATGGTAGCACTGACAAACATCTGCTGAAGAATGCTTGCCAATGTTTGAGAATTTTGTTCAAGAGAGTAGTTGGTTGTGCATTGTGGGGAAATTCTAAAACTTCATGTAAGCATTTGTTTAGGATTTTGATTTCTTTATGTTCTAAGGTTTCGCTTAGAATTTTAATCATGTTTTCTAGATTAATAGTAAATACTCCATATTGTTCAGAAAATAAAGTAGTCTCAGAAGTAAAGATTTGTAAAAAAATAATTTAAAGGGAAAAGACTGATCAAAATGAGATACAGTATTAAATCATAGTTCTATTGACTTTAGAGTTCGAAGGGATGCTTTTAGATCACTTTACAAAATAAAAGCTTGTACATGTAACAATTACGTCATAACTGTTTCTTTGCAATTCAGACTTATTACAGGTCATATGCCTAATATGAAATGAAACCAATTGTAGTCTACTGCAAATTCAGGACTGCTTAATGTGACTTTACCTGAGCTGCCAGGGAATTTCTATAAATCTAGATTTTCTGTAGCTCTCACTTTTTGTGGAACAGAAAATAATGTAGTACATTGTTTTGAAGTTTTTATTCTTGACTTCAAAACTGTTTCTTTTGCTAGGTATTCATTATAATTTTTGAACTGACAATTTAACAGATTTTCCAGATTCTCATAAGGATCAGTTCTGCAATCAAAAGTGGGGAAACAATTATACAATGTACTTCTGGATGTATGAGATGTGTTTTAAACACTTCACTTTTGGGGTCTTACTGTATATAATAATGACAAAACTACAACAATATGTTGTGGCATATTTTTGCTTTGTGTGAGAATAACACAAGATGAAAAAGTGGCTAATTTTTTTTGTCAGTGGTCATAAATGAGAAAAAAAAATTTCTCTGTTTCTGTTACATATTGCATTCTATAATTCATAATGGGCTGCCTTGGAGCAAGCAAGTGGGAAGTAAATAGAGAACAGCTGAGGCAGCAGAAACTGCCATTCATTACAAAAATGACTAAGGGGTCCTCAAGTTGTACAGTAGTGTGTTGCCAACATACTAAAAGGTCAGTCTCTGAGCAAAGAACATCATAAGCATATTTGTGTCGTTTTGATTGCTTGACCAAGTCAAGGTCATATACGTAAGGGGTAAGACCTACAGCTGGATGTATGTTTAGTTGAGGTGCACTGAACTATAACCTTTCTTGATTAAAGCAGGCTGGTAAGATGAAAAAAGCAAAATCATGAAATATTAACATCTTGTTATTATTATCATTATATATTATTCTAGTACATGTTTTGGCAAAATCAAAATATTCCAGCTATTACTGGATCTCTATTAAGCTGTCTCCTGTCTGGAAGGACCTGTTACTCTTCATTGAATATGAATGTAACAAAAGGACATACCTGTGAAGGTGGGTTCTCCTCCAGGAAAGCTGAGAATATTCTGCTGTTAAGCTATGTTTGCAGGAAGGCTCTCTAGTTAAACTGGAAAAATGGATGTACAAGTAATGAATACTAGTCTAAGATGATTTTGAATTAGATTTTTTTTTTTAATGATTAATCATTAGAAGATTAATAACAGAAAATGAGTTTAATATTCTGTGCAGTTTCCTAAAGTGCTTTTTCCGTAGGGTATCATTAGTGTCTTACGTTACTTGAACTCAAGTCTGATGTTTTGAATCCATGTACATACATCCCTTACAGCAGCATGGAAGAAAGCACTAAATAAAACATCAGACAGGTTGAGCAAGAATTTAAAACCTGTTCTTGTAGCTCTTGGGAGTGCATGGGACAGTGTAAAACATTAATTTTTAACTCTTCCACTATGTAGCAACCACAGATTTTTACTGAATTCCTTTCTAATTCTGACTTCTTGTTATATTCCAGTCATACACAAGATAAAATTTATGTGCTTTTTTTTCCCAGCAGCTTTTGAGTTTGGGATTCACCATATTTAACTTAAAACATATGAAGCTACCCATTTTGTCATTATAATCCTCTTAGCTCCCTCTGTGGTGAGTAGATAAAGGGCATTTGATGGAGATATTTTCTTTCTTCATTGACAATAAAAAAAGACTGGCCTGAGGTGAGAATTTTTGCTTTTAGATAGCTAGTGTCAAGCTAAAAAGGCCTGTCTCTGCTGAACCCATATGTGCTACCAAATTTTATTCTGGTGATTTATTGCTGGCATTTTTCTTTGTGATCTTAGAATGTCCTTGTTACCTCAGTATGCTGAATCATAGAGTCATAGAATCATAGAATGGTAGGGGTTGGAAGGGACCTCTAAAGATCATCTAGTCCAACCTCCCTGCCAAAGCAGGATCACCTAGGTCAGGCCACACAGGAACACATCCAGGTGGGATTTGAAAGTCTCCAGAGAAGGAAACTCCATCACCTCTTTGGGCAGCCTGTCACCATCACAATAAAGAAGTTTCTCCCCATGTTGAGATGGAACTTACTATAATCCGCTTATACCTATTATTCCTTGTCCTATTACTGGGCACCACAGACAAGAGACTGGCCCCTTCCACTTCACACCTACCCCTCGGATATTTATAGACATTAATAAGATCCTCTCTTAGCCTTCTCAAGACTAAACAGCCCCACTTCTCTCAGCCTTTCTTCACAGGAGAGATTTTCAAGTCCCTTCATCATCCTTGCAGCTCTCCATTGGACTCTCCAGTAGATTCCTGTCTCTCCTGAACTGGAGAGCTCAAAACTGGATAGAGTATTCAGGTGTGGTCTCATCAGGGCAGAGTAGAGGGGCAGGAGAACTTCCCTAGACGTGCTGGACACAGTTTACTTAATGCACCCCAGCATGCCATTGGTCTTCTTGGCCACAAGGGCATATTGTTGTCCCATGGATAACTTACTATCCACTAGGAATCCAAGGTCTTTCTTCGTGGAGCTGCTTTCCAGCAGGACAATCCCTAACATGTACTGGTGCCTGGTGTTATTCCTCCCCAGATGCAGGACTCTGAACTTGTCCTTAATGAACTTAGTGAGTTTCACCTTCATCCAGGTCTCTAGCCTGTATAGATCTTGTTGGATAGCTTCTCATGTGTCAGCCTTCCCAGTTTGGTATGTATGTTGAATGTAATGCTTGACAAATGAAACCATAAACTGAAAACCTTATAGCCATTTTAAGATCCCATGGAAAGAATAAGATTGTTAATGCTGATGTCTTTTATACCGTCCACCCAACAAAATTCCATCTGTGCTTGTCCACTCTGAAGTTTTGCTGTCTTAATTTAAAACCAAAAACAAAACTAAAAACAAACCAACAACTTCTGGTATCATAAAAAAGGCAGTCCTTCACTTGAGTGCCTAATTTATTCATGTATACCATGATAAAGATTTTAAAATACTGCCATGCAACAGAGTCTTTTTTGTGTTCTGAAAGTCATTTTAGAATCCTCTAGGGTGAAAGATACTATAAACACAGAATATCATATTGAACATTGCATTACGTTGAATTAAATATATTCCCATCATTCCTTTATTACTGGAGAGAGACAGTTATAAAAGAGGCATTGTCAGATGTAAAACCAAAAGTGATTATCAGTGAAAAGGTAATGCATATTCATCCCAAATAACATCTCTTCTAATATAGGAAAACTCATGGGATTCTATTTACAGTACATGTAAATCAATATTCCTATTTTGGATCTACTTCTACTTTTGTCAGATTCTTGTATGAGATTGGGCCCATTATGCACCTTGTTAGTTTTATCCATTCACTTCTATTATTTGTTTGTTTGTTTTCGCAAAGCAGGAAAAGAACCCAACAAACTGATATCATTCATATTAATCATATTAAAGCACTGAAAGCTATGAGTCCTCAAAGCCAGACATCACAGGTTAGGGTCAGTACAGCCCCTTAGACCTGTAACAGATGCTCCCTGTTAACCCCCTCCCCCCCCAAAGGGGAAGAGAAAGGGAATAAGGGAGAGAGAGTGATTAGAAAAGGAAACTAGAACAGCTTTAATGAAAATTAAAAATAACAATAATAATAATTGAATATATACAAATATATAAAAAAACAATATGTAAGCAGAAAGCAGACTCATACTTTTAAGTTGAGTTTTGCCACCTTCATCAAGAGACATGGAAAGAAAAATTTGACATTCATGTAGTGCAGTTGTGTATTGCATTTCAATGCATAGGGAGAAGAATGCTTTTTAGGATTTGGAATTGGAAGGGAAATCCAGTGAGACCAATTAATTAATTTAAAAATGAATAAATTAGGCTTTAAAGGTCTTCTAAGGTTATAAGTATTTTGTTAGAGAGGGTTCTGCAACAGTGTTAGGTGACTTCATAAAATATACTTGCTCTGTTCCTTCTCTTCTCAGTCATCCATTTACGACCATTGTTGTGTACAGAATACTGGAATTGTGGACCCTCAGTCTGAACAAATATGTCTGTTCTTATGTTCCTCAGGGACTGCCCATATAAGAAAGAGTTTGTATTATGTAGACATTGAAGGGGAAATGCAAATCAGCAATATCCAGCATTTATTGATAAATTCTTCACCTGGATGTAGGAAGGGGACCAAGGCTTCTTTCCAAATTTTTAATCCATAAAAGGAATTTTCTACAGCAATGGCTTTACTGGGTCAATTAAACTTCATGCTGAGTTTAAAGTGTTACAAAGCATGTGCCTTGTTCTTCTGCATAAAAGGATGGAGGTTCTCCTGGTGGTGAACCTAGTGATACTGTATCAGGAGCTCACTATGATGTCATAGAAATGATAATGTTAAAAGTTTGAAAAAGGAATGATACACTTTAAACCCTGACATGAAATATTGTAACCTATGGGGTTTTGTAATCCCTGCAAGATGTACTTGGTTGCATGTTTCTAGCATATTTGAAGACATTACTGAACTGAAACCTGGGAGAGAGGTCAGACAATGAAACATCCTTCCTCCTGCCCACTGTAAAAGTAAAAGTCTATTTAATACTGCTGTTTGGGTATAATAAGAATGTATAATTTAAAATAAAATAATTCCAACAAAATAAACAACAAAAGCCAACCAAACAAAAAAACACCAAAGCTGTGCACTTATATTTCATTATAAAGTAAAACATTGCACTATAGATTGAATTGAGAGGATTCTTCATGTCCAAATAAAAAGGAAGAAAAAAAAATAAAAATGCATGATTAGAAACTGGAGCAAAACTTCTGGTCCTCTGTTTTTTTCAAACAAAGCTCATAAAACTACATAATAACTGTTTCTTGTACCATTGGCTGGTTTGGTAACTTTGTACCTACCTATCAGTATGAACAAAAGGAATATACTGCAAAATTTTGATTTCTCTTCAGTTCCAATGGTTAAAAATACAATTTAATAACAAATGGTAGTTGACATTTGCATTTTTAAAATTTACCATTTGAATTTTAACAAAACTTTGCTGATATGTTTTCTAAATTATCATATTTGTAATTATTTTAAGTATAATAATTGAGCAGATAGCTTGACTTTTAAAATAAATTTGATTATTTATGCATACATTCTGTTTTCAATAACTATTCAGTACAATAGAATCCATGTATTTAAAAAAAACCAACCCTGAACTGGAAAGAATCACCTGGAAATTTCACTGGTTATCTTTTGTTATGATAAATTATGTCATTAACAAATATTAGATGATTTATCAAATAACATGTGCAATCTTCAGCAGATTGTAGTCTCGAGATTAAACCTTGGATTGCAAGTCATAAAATTCACAACTCCATACCTGGATGTGTGAAAATTTTCTTTCTTGTGATATTATGCAACTTGTCTATATTAATAGCATCATATAAAATTCAAAATCTAAGTGATGAAGACTTTGAAAATCCAAAAGATAAACTTACAACCCATAGCAGTCAATTTGGTTTAGTACTTCATAGTCATAGAATCATTTAGTCCAAGCCCCCTGCCAGAGCAGGATCACCTAGGGCAGGACACACAGGAACATATACAGGTGGATCTTGAAGGTCCCTAGAGAAAGAGACCCCACAACCCTTCTGGGCAGCCTGTTCCAATGCTCCATCACCCTCACAGGAAAGAATTTTTTTTTCTGATGTTGAGGTGGAGCTTCCTGTCTTCCAGTTTGTGACCATTACCTCTTGTCCTATCACAGAGCATGACTGAAAAGAGACTGGCCCCTTCAGATATTTGTAAACATTCATAAGATTCCCTCTCAGTCTTCTCTTCTCCAGACTAAAATGTCTAACATAGATATTAGGAAGATAAATCCAGAAATGCACCCAGATACACCATCTCAAAAAAGTAACAATATATACATTATTTTTTTTTAGACAAAATGTTTTCTTTTTCTATATGCAAATTTCTATTTTCTACAACCTTTAATAAAAGGTTATAAATGTTTAATAAAAATGAGTGAAGTACCTAATTGATTTTGTACAGATAGATCATGACAATTTCTTGGTGTTACTGAGGTAACAAGGTGCTAATAAAATGATCTAAATGCAAGAAAATATTATTTTGAAAGAGTTACTCTTCATACGTAGTGTTCCAAAATAAGATATTACCAAAGATACATTAATGACCTTCACCAGATTTGGACTTTGCAATGGAACATAAATTAATAATTTATTGAAGACACCACTTTAAGCTATCTTCCCATAAATATTTCTAGTTTCCAACCCCACTTTTTTCTCAAAAAAACCCAGCACAAACACAACAAAACAAACAAAAAAACACCAAAACCAACCAAAAAAAACAAACACACACAATCCCCCCAAAAAAACCAACAAACAAAACAAACCCATACAAACAACAACAACAAAAAGAAGAAAAATATCTGGACGCTTAAGTTAAAGTTCCTATTGCTCATGCATGAAAATACCCTTTAACCCAAGAGCAGATCCCATTACCTAAAACTAAACACAGTGTATTTCCTAATACCTTAACATGTTGCTGCTTCTGTTTCAGTTGTAGGCTGCAAATGGTAAGATTGATATATTTTTCTCAAGTATCGAGATTATTTCCAATACTTTTCATATTTTCCTGCCTTGCATAGCATTACATTGCCGTATCTACTGCATCTGTTATTTACACTTTTTTTTTGAGATATAACCATGCAGAACTATGCAGAGACACTTCACCACTCTACATATCTTATGAATATACAAGGAATCATGTTAAACAGAAAGAAAAAATTATATACTTCACAGAAACAAAGTTTAATGCAAATTATTTTTACATGTAAATTAAAACTCTAAACATTCACAATACTGGTTACTAAAAACATCTTCCTCTTTCCAATTTTTTTTTTTTCAGGTATATGTGTATTATGTGTATTATGTGACTCCATTTCGAAAAATCTCTGCCTGTTGTCTTAGCATGGATCTCACTGGACACTAGCTGCACAGATTTCACCCGACTTTTCAAGCGCATATTGCATTCTGTATCAAAGTGCAGACTGTCATGTTTATACTCTAGCCTATTAAAGCCAGTAAAAAACTATGTATAAGGTTCATTACTATGGTTCCACCAATTACAGGAAGGATATTTATGTAACTGACAATTTTAATGATCTTTAACATCTGCAGTGAAAATATCTGCATATTCTTTGGAGGGTGGTCTATTGATAAGGATTAACCTGACAAAACCAGGAAGTTTAAATAAAACCACTGAAAATAAATTTGCCAAGCCGACTCAGAAATAAATATTTCACAAGAAAATAAACCCTTTGTTTATGTTTGTTTATTTATTTTACTGTCTATACTAAATTACAGTGGTTCTTTGCTAAATCTTTCCTTTTGTGGCTGTGAACCAAAGGGTTAATTTGTATTTATAACACAGATATGGGTGAAAGAAAATTGTCAGGTAGCTTTTCAAAACTATAGAACGGTGCTCTAACATATTTTATTTTAAAACTTAGACAAACAAGCAAGTCTGAAATTATTAGGCACGGAAGTACTTCCCAATGGCCCCTTTTTATTGGACAAAATTAATTCCATACATAGTCCCAAAGTCATACTTAATTCCTCAGACAAGACCCTGAATTGGACAACTGTATAAATTAGGATTGAATCTGATTAACTAAAGATTACAGAGTTTTCTCATTGTTGTCTTTAAGCTATGCTTTATTCCCCCTTTGCACTCTCATTTGCAAGTGTAAAAAAGTAAGTACCAGATATAGGAGTATTGTTTGTTTGTTTGTTTTCCTCAGAAAAGACAAAATAATAACATTAGGATTAGAATTACACCATTATCTAAATTACATTTAATTTTCATGAATTCTGAAAGCTGTTAATGTTGGGAGTGCTAATACTGTGCTCTCTTTTAAAGCCCCATATAAATAAAAATTTTTAGAAATTCTAAAATAAAATGACTGTTCATCTCAGTTCTTTTATTGCCTTACCTGCCTTCCATCTCTTGATTTATCCTTTGAGCTCCCTGGGGCAGCAATTGCTTTATACAGTTCCTAACACAATGGTGTTGTCATCTGTTCCTAGAGATGCAAGTGAGATGAAGATGCAGCTCTGTTGTGGTGATAACCAGTTGTCAGGTGGTGAGGAAAGAATTTCCTATGCTTTTCTTTGTTTCTGACATTATGATGTAAGGATAGTCTATCCCTAGGTATGCCTGAACTATGCAGAGACACATTGCCACTCTACATATCTTATGAATATGCAAGGCATCATATTTTATAGACCCTTATATCATTTTGCCAGACATGACAGAAATTACATTCAACTCCCACTTTTAGTTAGGTAGTTCTGTATTTTAAAATTTCATGCATTACTGAAGCAAACATTATTTGATTCACCCTGCATCCCTGCTGTGCACTTATCCTCAAAGAGGTAGATTGGAGAATGATTGAGATTTATTCGCTAGATTACAGAATCTAGCAACTGTACTTTCTAGCTTTCAGGTTGTAGCTTCCACATGAATGAGTCTTAATATTTAGACATTTATGCAAGTTTTTTGAAGTTAGTCTGTGTAACTAAAGTATATGTAATAAAAATGTAAAAAAACCCAAACAAACAAACAAACAAACCCCCACAAAACTACAAATAAACTATAACTATAAACAATAAACAAACTATAAATAAATAATGCCACAACTTCTAACTAGTTTCAGTTTTAAATAATGTCTAAGAATTATATGGATATGAGGATTCCGATATAACTGGAGGAAATAGAATTTGGCCAGGAAATATTATATACAAATTACATTATATACAAATTACTCAATTGAACCTAAAATACTGAACCCTACAGTATTCAGTAGGCATGTTTCCATTACTCTGAAAAGTATTACATAAGAACCGATAATAAAATCATAACTAAATTAATCTTACCCAGTCACTGCAATTCTCTATTTTTATTCTCTAGAATAATCTTTCCAATGTAGCACTTTGTTTAGAAAATATTGAGGTGCCTCTGATTCTGATCATCACAATTCTGCTGTCAAACACAAAATTACTGGAATATATGCAATATTAATACCTGATTGTTAGATCAAAGTCCCTCACTAAATGGGCCACACACAGGCAAATGCAAATGCACTTATCTACTGTTATATATGAGGGGGTTTTTTTTGTATTTCAGAATGGTTTTAATTGGAAATATTTCTTAATAGTAAGGTTCTGTTTGCTTATTTCATCACAAAATTTTCCTTTAAAAATTGGTACTATAACTTAAGCAAATTTAAGTAAGTTTAAGTTTTCAAGACTTCCTAACATATTTTCTTGCTAATTCCACTTCTTTGAATCTGCTGTATTTAATTTTTTTTTTTTATTGTAAATTGAGTCTGCCAGGCCAGCCAGTCATTTTTTCTACTCGATTTATCAATACTTTCAGGAAAATGAAATTCCTAAATTACTGTTTAGCTTATGTGTGCTTTGAACATTCAATAATTAAGTGCTCTAGAAAGTAAATTGATGCTACTGATTAAAGGTTAGGGTTGGTTTTTTTTTGGATAAAACCATCAATAGCAATGCAAATGGCTCAGCAAGTTACATAAGGGAACATGTTAAATGTCAGCTTTTTGAAATTTGATCTAAAAACCTATCATAAAATAGTCATGCCATATCAAAGTTAAAATGTTTCACTATGTTCCCTTGTTGCCCACAGAAGTGTCTCAAGCAAGATCATAAATATCTTAAGATACAATTTTGGATGAGGTAGACCAAATGTCTGTCTGGTGATATCATTGTGATAGCACCAAGGCACATCATTATGGAGAGTATATCAACAGAATTATCAAAAGAAAAATCAAAAAATTTGAAAGGTTTCTGATGATTTAAAAATAGTTCCACGTATTTTAGATATCCATATTTATGCCACCATTCTAAAAGCTGTAATTCTAATATAGTTTTAAATATTCCGAATATTTTTTCCTCTAATAATGTCAGAATTTTAATATTTCTGTATGTCAGTATTCAGAGTTGTAAAAATATTTAAAAAAAAAATAAAAATTGGTTCGTGGTATTTCTGGGATTTTGGTGTGTGGTTTCTTTTTTTTTTTGGTTTTTTTTTTTTTTTTTGTTGTTGTTGGTTATTTTTTTTGTTGTTTGGTGGTTTTTTTTAAGCAGTACTAGTTTGTATGAAATAGCAAAAATAGCACATAATATTTTTTCTTTGTTTGTGGAAGTATAGGTATGTGTTTGTCCATGCATGTGCAATACATGTGTGGGAGAAAGATGTGAGGAATTATCACCAGAAGGCTTTTTCTTCTCCCATCTCCATAGTGACTGATAACTAGTTATTTCAAAAGATGCAAGGAAGCACTGGTCTTCACATTTGAATACATCTCACACCAGGGAAGGCATTTTATTTTGTATATGGCAGTGTGGATTATTCTTTGAGTTACTGATTTATTGAGAACAGAACATTTTTAATGTATGGAATGAAAGACAAAAATAAGTCTGTTGTTGAGATTTTAATATACTTGATTCCTATGCAGCAAAAATAATTCCCAATATACTGTCCACTACTTGAAAGACAGATTGTGACTTCCACAAGTATTTTCTTGGCTTAAAATTGAAAACCTGAAAAGGAAACTTTTCTCCCATTTTTTGACTGAAGCTGCTTTGTTACTAAATAAAAGTGTACCTTCAATTTTGTGTGTGTGTATTCAAAGCTGTTTCACTCCTAAAGTCTCCAAAATGCTGCCTTTATTAATATTCAGCGTCTATGTGTTGTTCTGTGATTTGAACAAAGGCATTAACAATTAAAAAAGGAATGTAACCATTCATCTCCTTAAATAAATTTAGTGACCAATTCATGCCTTTAGTTTAAGGTTAAAGATTCAGGTTTCATTAGCAAATTAAAATTATTTGCAGAATGGATCTATTGAGCACATTCTTTTTTACTTAATATGACTCCGTATACTGAATTAATGTAATTTTAAATAGAAGGAATTAAACTCATGTATTAAGGTTTGACCATGTCCACATTGAGTAGTGAATAACCTCATAAAGGCTTCAAATAAAGTCAGTTTGGATCTATGACTGACCAGTTCCCACTGATCAGAGCAAAGAACTTACCCTGAAATTAATATAAAATGCACTTCTCACAATGAAATATAAAAATTGATAATTTGTAATCAGAAAAATGCATACAACTTACAGGACATAGCTATATTTTTTTTAGAATATAGTAACAATTCACACACTACTTTTACTTCAGAATAGTGTCATTTCTAGTTACATATTGCCTGCAGTACTGCTACTTAGAACAGCTTGGGAAAGCCTGACTCAACATGGGTCTGACAAGTTTAATGAGATCAGATTTTCTTTTCATTTTGCAGTAGTTAAATTGTAAAGGGACTATGAGTAAAAATGTTCTAGGACAAGTAGGAAAAAGCAAACTGCTACATGAATCTAAGAGAGAAAATCCATCTTTGCTGGTACACTTTTAGAATCACTATTCAAAACAATAGAGCATTCATACATCTGTGCAATGCAGCAAGCCTAATACAGAAAAGAAAGTTTAACAAGGGCATATGATAAGATGTCAATCAACACTAAAGAATAGAGTTGAGAAGAAAATTACTTTCTTCATTAGAACTAATTAAGTAATAAAGTCTATAAATAATAGAAGTTTGATAAAGGAAATAAAATGATAACTGAAAAACAAAGCAGTTCCAGTTTAGTAATAATTAAAAGTTTGGACACATGATACAATAAGAAATAATTTGCAATGTATATACAATTCTTGTTACAGATGGAAAGCTTTATAATTATCAAAAGTGTCACAGCAAGATGTATTATGCAATGAAGACTTGATGTTCTATTACTTTCAGAAAATATGTGGAAAAGTATTTTTCATCATACTGTTAACACTTTCTTATAATGATCAAAATTGTAATAACAGGTTTTGCAACTGCCCTGAACTCTTCCTGTTAACTGGGTCAGTTTTCCTACATAATCTGCTGTAGATGTAATATAAAAAGGTGGATATAAAAAGTCTGGGTGTAATTTTACATATACAGCTTTTGTTTGTTGTTTTAAACTTTTACAACTGCATTTGTGCATAATGGGTATATTCAAAATTTAGCACAAAGGTTGTGAAACCAAAAATATGAGCATAAAATTTTCAACACTTTTTTTTCCTCCATATTATCAGCCATATACATAATATATTTTCATTCTATCTTGCTTCAGGCTAAATTCGGTTCTCCTTGGCTGATAGCAACAAATGTGTGAAAGTAATAGAAGCAATGTGTAATAATGGCAAGAGAACAAAGCTATTGAAACATTTATCTAGATCATTCTTTTAGACAATAAAAGGTGCTTAATTAGCAACTATTAGGATATTTCTTTGCTGGAGAGCATATATGATATCTTTAGATGCAAGTAATTACATAATTATTTTGACGTTTAGTATTAGAATATCTTAATAGAATGCATTTAAATTAAACAATAATAATAATTTTTAAAAAGTGTTGCTCTTAAAGGAGAGTCTTGACCCTAATATAAGCTCAAAAAAGCCTTATCATTCCTTTTTTAGTATGACATATCTCTTCATCTTCACATTTTGGACAGAAATAGTATTTGAAAAACTTGAGCAAAACTAACAAAAATTGTATTACTTCTACATGATGTACAGATTAATACAGATTTTTTTTTCTACAGAATTTGCAGGATTGAAAACATTATGATGAAGAAACATCTTGGGTGTTTAAATATTGAGAACTGATTCAAAAAGATAAATCCATAAGAAAATACTAGATGGCATTATTATTATATGGCCGTTGATTTTGGCTTTTTTGATTTTGTTTGTCATTCTTTATTATATTTAGCTGCACTGAGAAAGAGTTCATCAGAATCTGAACTCCATTATGCTATGAATTTTTATGTCTGCTATACGTGGCCTTTGTGTCAGTTGCTTTAGTACCATGTTGTATGCCTAAATGAGGTTTCCCAGATTTAGAATACAACTTTAATTTAAAGTTATTCTTCATTATTCTGAAGTGCTTCACCTCAAGAAGCAGATTAATGCACTCTGGACAAATCCTTTGCACGTCCTTTCACATACTCTGATCTAAATCAGGAGTAATTGACAGAAATATCAGTGAGTTCATCAATATAAGTCATGGAAAAATCAAGGTCACAATTTATATACTGATTTTCACAGGAAACTGTTATACAAATCACTTGTAGATTATGCAACCTGGACATTATAGTGATCAAGATTTTTTAGCGTTAAAATTTTAGGCTGAAATTTTCTTAAAATTCTGTAAAAAAAAACCAGTGTGGAAATGTATACATGTATTTTTTGTATACATGTATATATGGACAGAAGTGAAAGCATACTCCCAGCTAATCACACATGCAGGTTGATTTAAGCTAAACAAGCCCATTAAAGCAGTAATGTGTATGGAACTAAGGACTAACATTTGGTCTAATAAGAATATTCAATGTTATTGCTACTTCGGTTTTCCTGTTTGTCATCCCCATCCTTGAAAATCAGAGGCCACTGTGGCTGAAGTTAATAATCATAAAATTTACAATTGTACTAAATAGAGGCTATCTTTAATGTCACTTCCATAAATATGGGTGTATAATTATAAATGCATGTCCTTCCAAACAATATCAATTTTCAGCCATTTCTGTAGGTTTTCAGCTTGTCTCCTTGTCACTTTTCTTTAGTCCTACGCACGGGGTTTTTTTTAAAACACAAGAGTTTGTCTTTGGTACCCTGATACCTAGTCTTGGACAATCTTTAAATGAAGGGCAAAACACGGGGCAATGAAAGGCAGAACTCTCATGATTCAGTGCATGCCATGATGAAAGCCACCTGACATAGTAGACCTCCTTTGGGAGGGAGGAGGACAGACAGCTGAGGGAAGAAGATCGAAGGAAATGCCATCTCAGGGTTCTAAAAACTTGAAAGAAAAGGACACCCTGCTGCTGGCTTTAACAGTTCATAATAACAGCTGTCTTCCCCTTGTGAGTGTATCCTATGATGTAGCATTTCCTCATATGACATTCTTCAGTTCCGTCTACCTCTTGTCTTCCTTCATGCCTCACTGCACCATAGGAGGCATCATATTGCAAAAAAACCTCTTCTCTTGTAAAGTGCCTAAGCACTGCAGGAAGAGTATTTCTCTGTCAGACTGAAAAGAGTCATTACATATACCAGCTCTTTTTTTTTCCTGCAGATATATACCACCAACCATGAAAATTATCTGACACCATTTAATAAGCTAACATTGTAACAGTATTCAGTTAAATTATCAGAAACGTTAAGATGGAACTTGGATGTATAATTTAGGTCTAATGTGCTTTAAAGTACATGAGACTTTTGTACAAATAAATGAGCATACATAGTTACCATGTACACATATGGTGCTGTAAAAAAAAAAAAAAGTATGCATACAAAGTAAAATTATTTATATGTTTCAGAGCATGTAAGTCTAACTATCAGCAATATATTAACTATTAAAAGTGGGGCTTTTTTAATAGCATGGCACTTTATATTCTATTTGACAATAACATTTAAATACATTCTGTGAAGTAACATTGCTTCATGTCTTTGGGTTTTTTTGAGTATGGCTTTTTAAAGATTTATTAAAACAAATCTTAAATGATTGATTGATTAATTAATAATTGTTAATTACTGTATTTTAAAACCTAAATAGCATAATGCATTGGTAAAAAAAAATTATTATAGTCTGCCTTTATGAGATGACTATCTAGGAAAATGTGCATTTTATGCTCTTAAATACTATCATATATTATTTAAACTTGTGTATAAAGCAATATATTCAGTAAGATAGCTGAATGCACCTGTTTCTAACAGCTTAGATCAACCCTTTGTTTACTGACAGGTTTTGCTGGGAGATTTTTTTTGGCAAGACTGGCGATACACATCCAAATACTGAACAATATTAATTTTTGACAAAAGTTTTATTTCAAAATAAAACTAGGTAATTTGAATGTTTGGGCTTGTTTTTATTTTAGGCAGTCATGTTTGTGTTTTTTGTTAGTTTTTGGTTTTTGTTTTGTTTTGTTTTTCAGAAAGATTTGTATTTAACACATTGTAAAATACATTTGAAAAATAATATCTTGTCAGGAAAAAAGGTGGCTTTTTTAAAATTACTATATATATTGAGTATGACCAAAAGTAAAAAAGAAAATTGCTGTTTTCACCTCACTTTCTAACACAAAGTTTATGTTTCCAATAATGGTTACAGATATTCCAGTAAAAACATATTTAATGGAAATTAATGAAAATTTAAAAGTATTGTAGTAGCCAGTAAAGTCTTACAAATTATTTATTAGTGAAGAAATACAATACAAAAGATTTTGAAGGTCAGATCCTACAATGCTTTGCTCAACAAGATGGAAATTAGCAAAGAATGCAGAATGTGACTAGCTGATTTGTTTCTAATATAAGATGGATATATGATCTTAGTAGTCCATTAGTCATTTAGGACCAGATCCATAAGGCATTAGACTTTTTTTTTTTTTGAGTAATTGTCATTTATCCCTTTATTTATTATGTAATTGCATATGAATTAAATATTTTGAAGTCTAAAGAAGAGATTGAAAACTTCTTTGCTAAACAAAAGTGCACTGATTGGGAGACCTAATAGTTACCTTCTGGGAGACCTAATAGCCACCTTCCAGTACCTGAAGGGAGCTTACAAGAAGACTGGAGAGGGTCTGTTTACAAAAGCCTGGAGTGAAAGGATAAGGGGCAATGGTTTTAAAATAGAAAGGAGTGGATTTAGATTAGATATAACGAGGAAGTTCTTCACCATGTGTGGTGGAGCACTGGAACAGGTTGGCCAGGGAGGTGGTCGAGGCCTCATGCCTGGAGATATTCAAGGTGCGGCTTGACGGAGCCCTGAGTAATGTGCTCTAGTCCCGGCTCTCAGCAGGGGAGGTTGGACTAGATGACGTCTAGAGGTCCCTTCCAACCCAGACATTTTTATGTTTCTATGATTTCTTTGGGTTTTTTGCCTGATTAAGCACTGCAAAAAAAAGACTTTAGGGAAGATCTAATAGGAAACCTATTAAGTGACCATGAGATAACACACTAATCCTATCCCAAGGGTAAAATCTAATCCTATTTTTGATTGAAGTGCTAAATCCCTCCTGGCCTGTCATCTGCACATGCATAGTTACTTCTTTCTTGCTTTTTTTCTGTGTGTGTAAAAGAGACAGTGCAATATCAATATTAACCTGTAAAATGTGTTTATGACATAATAATGATTTAATTAAAAGTATTAATATAATACTTCTATCAAAAACACATGTTAAAAAAAATGAAAATAATTGGCTGTTAACAGCAGCTGATTTCCATATCTGTCTGTAGCTTTCTGGAACAGTGATGTCAAACTATTTTTACTTAGGTCAAACACTTACTATGGAAGATGTGAGTTTTCTATCCAGAAAGGTAAGTAAGAAAACATGGCTTTTGCTCATCTAGAACAGATTTAGTAACTTGTATATTTCTGGGTTCTTACTGTTACAAAAGGCAGCAAAACATTGTGTTTCTACTAGTGAGAGTCATTTAAATCTACTGATTAATTAAGTCCTATCAGAGTGACTTCCTCTAACAGATTCAAAACTACTTTAAAGTCACATCTATATAGCAGATACACACAATATGCTGTGACTTCTCTGAAAACCCTTTGCATGAATTACCTTCTTAGCCTTCTGTTCTGGGATGGCCAAGAGTATTCAATTACACTGTAAATATTTTATCCTGGTACAGCACGAAAAAGAACATTTGGGATTACATCTATTTTTCTCTTTTTTTTTTTCTTTTCAGTAAGGTGAATATAGTATTTCAATGAAATATACGGAGTATTTTCACCTTGGAGACGTAAAAAATGCAAAACTGCATCTTCCATGATTTTGGCAGAGGACTTAATAAATATTTATTAAATAAGACTAGAAGGATTCAGTACGACTAGAGCTGAATTTATCTAACCTTGTAATGTCAAACTTCTTTTTGAATATACAGCACATATACACCATCTGATTCAAAGACTTCTGTTGCTACATATTCTACTAAATAAGTTGTTGTGATGGTCAGTTACTCTCAGAGATGTTTATTTTTCAGTCCCATCTTAAAGCATCTAACCAGGGTCAAACAAAACAGTCTAACAGTAAAGCAACTTTTTATAGTGTCTTGAAAGTTTTCCTCTTTCATTTGTTAAATTGTAATAATTTTTCAAATGTTAAATAATTTAATTATTTCCTCATTCACCAGTATGAATGATTGAGAAAAAAACTGATGAACAAAAAATATATCAGGACTTTTCATAGCATTAAAAAAATCTGCATTTGTTCCCACTTGTTGGTTTTTTTTGCATTAATGCATGCCACAATGTTTTTGTAGCTGACAACTATTACGTATGAAGAAAATAGCAAAATATCAGAATGCATGGTATAAGGCTTACCTCAAAATAGCATCTCAGGTATACAAACATCAAATCCTGTCCTTGACATATCACAGCAAGCAGCTTAATATGAATGAAATGATAGAGTATGGAAATATTTGCCAAATACTGATTGTAATGTAAAGCTTTCATCAGGTAGTAATGAAGAACTAATGAGCAAATGGATACAATAAATATAGAAGATTTCTTGTATTGCCATGCTATATTTTCTAAAGTTATTTTATATTATTGCACAAGAAAATACAAATCTGAGCTCCAAAATATATGTATACAACATATGAATAATGAAAGTGCTATCAGTCATTAGAAATAATGGAAATAATGATGAAAACTTCTGAAAAAAGTAGAAGAATGTGTTTGGATGAAATCTCAAACAGAAATTCTAACCAAAAACTGTCTTATTAACACTAATTAAAAATATATTTTCTTTTAAAAATTTTAATTTTTATATTCTAATTTTCACTTCCTGTCTTAAACCACTGGGGAGTATTGCTGTGTAAATTGAACAGTTACACATTTCAGTGGCAGGAGTGATGTCTGAATGCAGCTTTTATTAGCTTCTTAAGTTCCCAGTGCTGTTCCCATTGGCAGTGCTCCCATTGACTTCAATCAGGGCAGGAACAGGCCCTAATTTTCTAAGGCACTTTAAGATCCTCTGGGAAGAAAGGTGTTAGAAGAATACAAGCCATAATTATCAATTAGTTGTCAACAATGCACTCACACAAATATCTCCCATGGTCATAGAACATCATATCTTAATTTCAAACTTCAGCTCGCTGTAGCAATTTTTATGCTGCTGAATGTTCATTTGTCCAGGCACTGAGACATTTTGTGACACCACAATTTGCGACACCGCAATTTGCAACTTTTACATGAAGAATTGTTATTCCCATGTAATTAAAAATTGAATAAAAATTAAAATATATTAAAAAAAAAAAAGACCAAAAGGGTTTTTCTAAGTTTATATCAAATAAGATAGATCTCTCTTCTGACTCTCACTAATGTCAGCTAAAACCTCCTTTATATGTAAGAATCTTATATCAAAGGTTGTAAATATCTAAAAAAGATGCTTAGATGTTTAAGATTTTGTATTATTCTATGTATTCAATACCCTACATTCCATATGTTTTTACTTTTGGATCTCTACATCCGGACAATAGAAATAAAATTGATTTCACTTCTGGTAACAACAACCCTTGCTTTCAAAGTCTCTGCCCTGCAAATAACTACTTTCTTCTCAGTGTTAAAAATTATTTTTGACAGTACTTATGTTATAGATACTTAAAATGCATAGATAAATATAAATTGATCATATTTCCAAAACATGAATTCACTTAAAAGGGTTCCTACTTCAGCACTGTGGTCATTTAGCTAATTGTAATGTGGAGAGGTGCAAGGCCTCTTAGCCACTCACCTCCTAAAAATCCAGAGTCTCAAAAATAAACATTACCTGATTTTTCAGAGTTCATTGACAACAACAATATTAATAACAGCACTTCTTACTGAAGCCTTTGGATGACAGCTATTGAACATCTTTATATTTCATTCAAATCCTATAGTTAGAAGACAAGACAAAATTAAGAACTTCAGAACCTATAATAACTTATCATCTCTATATGGCTTTTCAGTTAAAATCTCTGAATAAATAAACATTTTCATTAACCCTACCTTTCTGCCATCAGGCTTAAACATTATTATAAGTAACCTTTTCAAGCCACTGACATAATACAGGAAATACAGAAAACAAAATAAAGGAAAATAAAAAGTAAGCATTTCAGAAATTGAACTGGTATTAGATTTCAAGGTCCTCAGGCCTTTCTGAGCATATCAAAGTTCTCTCTGATACAAACATAATCACATATTGTCTACATGAGTAAAACCAGAAAGTTCCCTTTTTAAAAAAAGAGAATACTTTAGTAACAGTAGTCATACTAATATGTTCAGAAACACACACTTCTCCGTCAAGTAAACCTGAACTCAGACCAAGGACTGATTCAAGTTTATATGTGTCAGATATATATTAGAATTCCTTTTCTCCAAACATAAAAGTGTTGTTACACAAAAAAAATTGACTGAACTTGATGAGACTATTCACATCAATCAAATTATTCATATGTGGAATAAAAATCTACCTTTTAACTTCTGTTTTCATTACTGTGTTAAATTCTCTTTCTCTTAGGGTTGTGAAGTAATATCAAGTTTTAATGATTAAATGAACATTTGTAAGTCTCACACACATAGCAGGAAGGAAGGTAACTAAAGATAAGACAAATGTAAAAGAAAAAATAGATTCACTATGTAACTGTAAGATGAAATTACATAGTATTGATCAGGTCAAAGTTGAGAATTTTTTGATATTTCACCATAGTTGATTACATAGAGCAGTAAATAAATCACAAACATTCAAATAGCAAACAAAATGAATATAAATTTCAACATTTTAAAAAAATAAATCTGTTTCATTTGGACAATTGTTCCTGGGATAAATGTTATGAAGCAAAATGATGAGAGGATGATTTTTTTCTCCATAATTAAACCTCTGATCCTAATCAAATCTAACAGAAACTTCCTAGTAATCCAAGAATCCTTATGAAATATGTAATTATTTATATAATATTCAGTATATAAATTATACCAAAAATTATAGAACACATTCTTTGTATAAAAGCTATGTATGGATGAAAAATTATTTGATATTATAAATATATTAAATAACATTTCTAAAAAATTGAGATTTTTAGAATAATTATTGTAACTACTTTTTCATATTTATAGAAACAACTTTTCTCAAAAGAGTAGCAACTTCTTATTCCTTGGGAAACAGAAGATGTTATGGAAGAGTTCATGTTCAATTAGTACAGTATGCATTAGTAGATTCCCACTCTTTAAAATGTATTAACTGATATATTGCACAACAAACCTAATAGATTATAGTGTTCAACATGATATTATGGTATTTTGCCACTTACTTGTTGGTAGTTATTACCTGACATGCCAAAAAGGTGAAAAGAAACTTTTCAGACCCAATCAGAAATAGTCAATAGGAAGTTCGTTTTACCACTTAAATAAGCTTCCTTATATAAGCATTGCCCACTAACAAGGCAGTTCCTCTCTTTCAGACAAGGTGTATTTAAAAAAATCAGCTACTGAAGTAAACAATTTAATACTGCACTGTCTAGTGACACAGATATATAACTATGTATGCATATATGTATTCATGTTACAGATTTACACAAATAATTACATAGATATAATTTAGATAATTAAATAAAAAAATAAAAATAAAAAACAATCTCTACCTAAAACATCATTTTCTTTGACATTGATGAGTATTTTGCTTAAGGTCTTACTCAAGCTGTTGAAGCTACAAAAGCACTTATGCCTCTTGACCAACTCACAGTGAATGGAGAAAGAAATATAGACCATGGGGTTCTGCTTAGAAAATCAATAGCTATCTAACAGAGTACAACATTTGTCTTTAACAGAAACTATATGCACTTAAGAACAATAGCTCAGATCCTTCTGCAGACAATTGTGCTCTGTACTTAAAATGTAATAAAAAGAAGGTTTCAAAACAAACACAAGCAGTTTGATTCCTACACAGTTTGATGTGTAGGAAAAAAATAATACAAGGAAACAGAAAATTATAATAGAAAATATGTAACTGTTAAGTCAATTTTAAAGAGTTGGAATGTTTTTAAACATTAATGTATTAAACTTTATGGACCTATCAATACAGAGTGTTTTTAAGTAATTTCCACAACTAGTACTGGCTACATTTCATGATCTCTTTATATGGAAAAAAATGAAAAATATCCATCCTTAAAATACTAAGTATAATTCAATCACTGAAGAAAGAAAACAACCTTTAGAAACAACATAGATATAACTGATAAAGATGTCATAACTGATGGAGATTTGAAACACCTCTGCAGCAGGTATTTTCCCTATGCTAATAAAAAGTGTCTAACAGGAAGAGACAAAAGCATAAGACATTCCATACTTTTGAAAAAGAGAATCAATAGGAAAATTTTCATTCACTTCAAAAACATCAAATATACTGATTATCCAGTCTTTCCTTTGATGCACTTTTCATCATCACTAAAGCAAGATATTTATACTTGAGAAGAAATTATTCGGCAGAATATTCATTATTTGAAAGTATATGGCTCAAGTTCTTTGATCTTAATGTATGCATTTCTTACAAATTTGAAAACAAAAAATGTACAGATTCTTGAATTTTGAACTTAATGTGAAACATACTGTAACCTATACATTTCAGTTTGTTCTAAACTATCAGATAAGATCTAACTGAATGTGCAGTACTGTATGTAACTACACATAAACTCATAAAACCCTATTTTTATATCAATATATAAATCGTTCTATGAAAGACTTTAAAAAAATGTGAAAACTCTTTAAAACTGGATGACTAATAAATTTTATATCAATGTAATGACATCTTTGATTCAACTTAATAAACTGCCAACCTAAAAATGCATTTAAAATGTTTAAATTTATAAATTAAAAAATATAATTTACAATGATAAAACTGTATCATAGCTGAAGAGTGTCAATACTGTGAACAACCCTGCTTCAATTTTAGCAGAAAGCAACTGCTCTTCAGACTAGCAGCTTTGTTATAATTGTGGCTAAAAAAATGGAATAGTTCACCTAGGTCCAGAATTTAGAAAGAGAACTGATCTTTCTAATGTAATAATTACTGCATAATTAAATAGTTATGAATTTATTATTTTTAGACTAAATTCATATATCTAATAGTGAGATCTTTGCAAGAACTGTTTTCATTTTCATAAATATATTTGGTATGTGTTTATTTATCCATTTGATGGGACAAACTAATTGTTATTGTATGAGTTAAATTCAGGCCACTCCTGTTATATGATACTACTTTAAATGTAAAAGGTAGAGTTTTAAGGTGCACAAATATTAATACCCCTCAATGTATATTCAGCTCGTTGCACACTAGATTTGGGCCTGAACTTTTGTTCCTATCAATCCCAAAACATTTATATTACAATATTAGACAAGTTGAAGTCTTGTAGGACTGGAAGGACTTTCTAGTGACTCTGTGGACATAGCATTTATATGCTTTGTATGCTATATGAAGCACTTTTTCTTCATTCCAGGCTAAAAGCTTTCAACATACACATGGAAATATTCTTACATCACAGTACATACAATGTTAATTAAAGAAATATAGATAAATGTAAGTGTATGCATACGTATACACATATGTATGCATACTTACATATATATACACATTTCTTAAAAAAAAAAATACAGTAAAAATACAGATGGTTAAAATAATAATCTTCCTGGTAATTAAACTCTCATTTTCAGAAATTAGAAAACTGTACTAGATTGTCATGTTTCAAGATTTTTTTTTAAGAACCTAACTTAGTCAGTACTTTTATTTAAAAATACTTTTTAATAAAATTGATATGATGATTCTGACAACAAGAATTTCTCACACTTTGTCCCATTTCTCAAATAGCAATATAAACTCTTTGTTATAGTATTGGTATAAAATTACCAGAAGGTGTTGATAATATAATGTTCACAAAATTAGATATACTTTTGAAATCGTGAGAAGAAAATCTTTTATTACATGAAATACTGAACTAGACAATTGCTATTTCAGCTTTTTATCTTACCCCACTCTAGACATATTTTTGGAAGGTCATCCAGAACCATGTCATGATATACAATGGTAATTATGTGTCCAAACAGGAAAAAAAGTCATTTATGTTTGACATGGTCTATAGTTTTCTGAAAAAAAAAAGCAAAACAAAACAACAAAAAAAACTGTAAATATGAGGCTGCACAATTGCAGTAAAAGTGGTTGCATCCTCTATAGCAAAAACACCACAAAGGGAACAATTTTTATCAATCGTTATTTCATCTAATTAAATGTTTCAGGACTAAGTCCACAAAATTAAATAACTGCATGTTATCAGTTCATATGGTCCATCATTCTCAAGAACCACATCAATATATGTGGATGTAAACTGAACTTCCCATATAATCAGGACAATATGAGTCCAAGATAAATTTTACAGTGCTATACTACAACGATGATTAGTTTATTTGTCACCACATTGGAAATAGATGTAATTAATTTTTGAAGGTACATAGCAGAACTACAAATGTATATCATTACTGTATTCATTTTTTTTTTCCATTTTACAAAACAGAAACGCTAAGAGAATGGCTTACTTCAATGACAAAAAGCCAAACTCATAAGAATAAGGTAAATGTTTTGGAACTTCCTTAAGTCAATGTAATCCAGTTATGTACTTACATAACTAAAAGCAAAATGTGGTCCATTAGCTGTAAGTTAAATAGTTAATTTGATAACCATTTAATTACAAAGTTCATTACACTTTATGTGTTTGTATATTCAATTAACTAAATGCCTCTGGTCCCTAAGACCTAAATGTGCCTCTTTTTTGTTTCCTAACTCTGTTCTGTTCAGTGTTTTATTGTTTTTAGAATAAACAATTATTCTAAAGCATAACTGTGCTTAGTATTTCTGGAGAATTAAGATACTGCTAGGTACTCTGAAATGTGGCTAAATAATGAACAGAAAAAAAAAAAGGCAATATAAATTGTAAAGACTTTTGATATTTATATTAGGGTAGTATTTATACACAGATAAACACAAATCTGTAAGACAATACTGCTGGACTGCAAGATCTATGTGCTCTCATGTCATCAGAGCATACTGCAAAGCTTCTTAGAAGGGTTGGAAGATGATGTAAATGAACAAGTAGTATGACTGCCTATTCAGAGTACTGCTATTCTGCCCACTCCTTTCACAGAAGCACCTACACTCTTCTATTCCTCCATCCTTTTGTCATTCCTTAGCTTGAGGTATCACATTTTCCAGAGTAAAAGGATGCTGCAGAAAAGAGGTACAAATTGCTACAATCAAATAATCACTAGAAATATGAAGACCATTTGCAGACTGACAGCTATGGAATTGTGTCTGACATTCACTCTCTCCTCTCTCCCTTTTTTTCTTCCTTGCTGCCCATAGTGCCAATAAAATTCTCAGTTCTGCATAAGACAACCAAAGATTTTGGCCCCTTTCTCTAGAGGCACTGAGATGTTTTGGAGATGCTGCATTTCAGTATGCCAGTCTTTAACCAAATGAAAGGCTATTCAGGTTCCCTGGAGACAGAGCAATAAAGAGAACCTGCCTTCTAAAAATGAAGGAGCTCTTGTTTACCCTGTCCTTCAGGATGTAGTGTCTTGATGGACTCTGAAAGGGAACCTTACACATTAAGCAGACTTTTAAGTTTCTGTAAGAAACACACAGCACTCTGGTTAGACATTTAAACTCCAGATAACTAAAAGCCTAAACAACCTACAGAACCATGATGTAACTTCATATTTTACCAACAACCATGATTAGCTATTCCTGGCTTTTCAGATATATTTTCTAAATTGTGTCTTCCATGGGTCAGAGGCTCATTTTTAAATTATATTTTGCTATTAATTTTGTTATATTATTTTAATAATTAAATTATTATGTGATATGAGAAAAGGTGCCACCACACCTAGTATGTTTTCTTAAGAGGAATACTCCTAAGAATTAGGTATAAGCTTTATGAAAAATGAAAACATAGGAAAATATTCAAAAATTAAATACTGCAGTATGTGAAATCAAGTGGATGTGTTTTTACAAGTTTAAGTGACCATTAAAATATGGGAGGTAAATCTAAAAATAAAGTGTGAGAATTTTGGCTCTAGAAGTATAAAAGTGGAAGCTACATTTATGGCAGACTTTTAATTGATGATAGGACTGACATAACATCTGGTGTTTCAGGTAGCGTGGAAGAATGTCTAGATATTACAAGGTATATCTTCTGGGATTAATCAGTTGAAATTCAGTTTATTATCAAAGCTGGCAGTAACGTACTTAATGTAGAAAATGAACACAAGGGGG
>JANHFX010018751.1:75768-114783 GCA_027560015.1 Chloroceryle amazona | reverse complement strand
CAAAGTATGCACATATATATATATATCTCCTTCAGTAAGCTAAGCCACACTTCAGGGTTCTGAAAGCAGTTCTGTTTCCCTTAATAAAACTTACAAAGTAAGTCAGATATTGTGACATAAGAACAAATGACCTACTGCTTCATAAGGACTCCTTCGGCTTTTGGGCTCTTCCAAGAAGATGGGAGCTGCAAATAATGTTTTTCTGCAGTCAGATATTGCATAGGGTTCCCCCACTTTAGTAGTGGCTTGTTTCTATAAAGTCACAAGATCTTGATAGCCATTGAGTCTCCTTGTTGTTTTTGTCAGATCTGTTTGCAGTCATCAACTGTCTCAAAAGTTATTCAAGGATTTTCATGAATGCAGAGAGGCAGCAGTGCTTTAGTGTAATCACATTGGCATAATTTCCTCAGTAATCAAGCTCAAATAAATAAATATTCTTTGTTTGGCAAGTCACTTCAGAATGGCAAATCAATAATTTCCTGCAGGAAAACATCAAAAGCTTTTCTGAGCTGAGGTACATTTTCCTTTTGATTATTTTGAGCAGAGTTGATTAAAAACTGATGAACATTTTCCTTTTGTGAAGAATGACAGGTTTCATTTTTGTTTGAAAGTTCTCAGTGACCCAGTCTGGAGAACATTCAACAGGGCAGGATAGGGCAAAGTATAAGGATATAACATAGCTCAGTGGTATCTTTAGAGAATAAATCACACAGGAAGGAGTCAGCAGCTGGTACATTTGATGTGTTTAATGAAAGCTGGGGTACAAGTCTTCAAGAACTCATTGTAGGTATCAGACTGACATTGTTGGGGGCAAGGTATGTGATTTGCTATTCCTTTTCTGCGCTCTTTAAATACCATGTAGTCATATGCCTTTGTGAATTTGAACTGAATGCACATGCTAATATAAATGTGTGATAGAGATTCTCATCTGGTGGTATCTCTGTAGGTTTGGTTTTTTTCATACAGAGATTTACCCCCAACTTGTAATTGAATGGACTATTATGCTAAGTAGGTTGTTCATAATTTCTAAATATACTTTTCTGATTATTCTTGCAAATTGTAAGATTCAATTTTCTATTGGCTTGTTTGTTTTTTTTTTAATTCTGTTCTGCTTGAAACCTGGTGTATTATGCACAAGGTAGCATGTTGTTTGTTTTAGCATATTTTTCATTGTTCTGACAGACTATGAACCTGGTCAGCAGACTGAAAACCGACCAACACTGTAAGAAGTAACCCATAAACACTGTAGAACATTCTTGAATTGCCTGTTACTTGAAGTATAAGTTAGGAAGGTTTAGTTGACAGTTCTAACCTGCTAATACTTTACAGTCTGTATGCCTTTCAGTTGTTATTGACAGCACACAAAAATGCGCTCATAACAAAGGTGTTATGTGATTTAGTGCATCTGTATTAGCTCTTACTCCTATGAGTTTAATGTCTGGAATATTATCTTTATCTCTTAACATCAGTAGGACAAAGAAAAAAAGAGTATTTCCAAAGCGATGGGATGTAAAAAAGAAAACACTGTCCCAAAGTCTGATCTGGTAGATACTTCTGTGGTTCTCTAACTTTTAATCCTTGCAACTCTTTATTTCCCATCCTGTGTGATTAGGTAATGAAAATAAGCAATATACCTACTGAGATTTGATTTATGAAAGTATTTGGGATTTAGAATAGGGCTTCACATTCCATTAGCAAGGGAGAAAAAAATGTAGGGGGTAGACAATGATTACAAATAGGTGAAAAGGGCATGATTAGGTCATAAATTTTTTTTCTAATTGTCTTTTGGTCTGCAATTCCTATTTTGTCAATTGCAGAAAATATTTCAAAACCTTCCTCACAGATGAAGATTGGCAGATAGTATGCTATGGCTCAATGGAACGGGATTCCTTTTAGCTGTTTCAAGAAAAAATTGATAGCAACAATGTTGGCAGATTACCTGGCTATATAAGAAACTGTTATTATGCCTATTATTATTTTTCACTGTGTTTTACATGCACCTCTATACTCTGTCCCCTGCCCTATTAACCCTCAATGGTCTTCAAAGTCATTCCTATAACATTTCTCTCTTCCCTCTTCTGAAAACAGCACTGTTCAAATATTTATCTTACTCAGCCAAAGGAAATGCATTTCTTCTGTGCAAGTGGCGACAGGTGAGGTTCCAGGTGAAGAAGGATATACTGTATTGCTGATTTGAATAAAGATGTGTCAAAATGCAGTTTATGGCATACTGCTTCCAAATCCATGTTTGGACATGTCTACATCTCACTCAAAATGAATAAAAATAAATATTAATTTAGCTGATTGATTTCTAGTGCCATCTGCATTTAAATGATATTTAAAATAAATCAAAAAATCCTTCAAGCTGAATATAACTTTTTTGCAGTATTATAAGTTTTTGAAAAGGGTTTATTATTGATTGTTTCTTTTATAAAGGTTTTGAATTCATGAAGGTTTACAATTCTTTTTATTAGCAAGAGGTATTCAACATTTTTTTCTCATAGACAAAAGGTTCACAAGAGATAAGATTACTTTCACTAATTCACAGAAAAATATGCGCTTTTTTTTGTTATTTTTTTTCTAGTGAAGTGTAAGGTCATTTCATGTTTTCAACCAGAGAAACAAATCTAAAGCACTACAGGCTGCTTCTTCAACAAAACCTGCTTTTGCTAATATCTGTTCTATTTACTTGATAATATGTTTGCAAAGTATAATACAATAAAGATACACATTCAAAAAAGGAGAGTTTTAAATTCTTATTTAACAGCTTCTCTTCCATTGTTATATACTAGCAAAGTACCTTTTAAATGCTAGCTGTAAAATGTGAGCCCAGGAAGCACTAAAGTAAAAAGAGGACCAAGTACAATTATGTTATAAGCCAATTTTAAGTAATCTTTATAACAGGATGAGGCTTTTTCTATATAAGTAATTTGGTATTACAGAATATTTACACATACCTAGGGGTGATTAATCTGGATATATTGGGGAATCCAAATATGTAGGTTCTGCTGTATAGTACTAACCTGCTAGACATAAATATGCTGCTCTTCTACACTGCTGCTAGATGAAGAACATGAAAAAAAGTAGGTGGAGGAGTTAAGGAAAACTCCCCAGGGTTCCCACTCAGCAAGGGAAATATCACATACTCGGGCACACTCAGATTTGCAAAGGCTGATGGTGATAATACATCACACAGCCAAGGATCATATTGCCTGAGCTGTGTTTTGTCAGCTCTTTAAAAAGGGGAGGAAGTCAATTCCTGACATTTTAGCTGTTGCAGTCTATCACTATGATATCCAACTTGCTACACGCTGGAGGAGAATTAAGATTTGGCTAATACTTGGCTAGTTTTTTCCTATCATAAACAGCTAGTGGCTAGATAGTGGTTTTCTGTTTGTTTTTTTGGTTGGTTGTTTTTAGCACTGAAGCTTCAAAGTGAGGCAGTGCTATGAGTGATGTGTTACCAGTGGAGATAGGATGTCAGGAAAAGGACAGTGCAATAGATGTGTAAATCAGTTTGGTTGGTTTAAATAAAGAAGCCTCAAAGAGGAAGCTCTTATGAAAAAAAAAGGGAAGTGGTGCCTGAGATTCAGACTAGTAGCAAAATTTGAAAGTATGTGGTGCTAAGGTAATATTGCAGTTCTGGCTCTTTCACTAGGATTCCAAACTTTTTGATAAGTTTTGATTTCACCTTCTAGAATTTTGTAATTGTTTGGCTGTAGATGCCTGAAACAGAGGTGCTTATAGAAGGCATTTTTCAACAATCAGGACATTTAAAAATCTGTTGTTTTACTGTTTAAAAAGAAAAATATTATATTTCTTGTTTATTGCACAATCATGATTGTATTGGGCTCCATGTCTGGAGTGTGGTGCACTTTATTCTCTTTACTAAAGCTATTAGATATGCAAGCCTTTTTCTTCATATATTTCACAAATTTAAGAGGAAAAGTCCCGAACCTTTTTTATTGCTGTTTTCTCTATTTAATTTTCTCCAAAATCCCACTAGTATTGTCTTTATATTGTATTCTGTATCTTCTATATCAGCTAACAATAGTAGGGTTTTACAGATATAAGGGCATAGTTTTTTTTTTTCTTCATATTCCTGAAAATTAAAACCACAATAAAATTATAAATGTGGTGAGGGGGAAGAGAAGAACTGGATAGCTGAATTCTTTCCCAGCAATTTATAGTTAATATTATCACAGTAAGAGGCAATACACATGCATTTATCTCTTCATTCGATAAAAACAACATGTCAGAAATTCATGTTTCTGTTTTGTTGTGATCAGAAAGGATAGTATGTATAAAGATGAAAAGGATTATTTCAAATCCAGTCTGTTCAGTCAGGTCTTGGGGTAAGCGTTCTAATTTTATTGGTGTTTGATGGCAAAGAGCCTTTTGTCAGTTTAAAAACAGATCAAGGATAAAGGATAAAGCAAGCAGAATCTAAATTCTCTTAGTTTATGGCAAACTTCTGAAATAAGGTGTTTGCTGGAAGCTTGAGATAACAAGTCATCGATGTACAATTTGATTTTCCATCTGTTTATACTCAAAAACTGCAATTCATTCAAGAATGAAAATAAAAAGGGCATGCATTAGGCAAGAATTACTTTTCCTTTTATTTTTGTTTTGTTAAATGACATAATGACAGCACTAGACTTCCCATGACTACTTGCATTGGAAACCATGTTTGTTGAAGAAACTCTATTTGCTTATGAAAATGTATGCACATGTTCTTGTTTCTCTGAGCACAGTTGTTTGAGTTTTGTCGTTTAGTGAGTCTTCTGATGTGCCACTACAGAAACTTAGCCCACCAGCCTATCAGCATCTCCATATGCCCCCTGACTCACACTCTTCATATCTTGGTCTTGTTCCTTCTAATATTGATAGATAATAGCTTTGAGCCTGTGATGGCTCCACACATCTACTGCTAAGCTCTGCACAGGCTGGGTCCTGGCATGGTAACTCTTTTTACAACTGTCTCAGTTGTTCCTTTATTCCTTCTGAGTCCACTTCAGTCTGTGGCTGAAGGCAGCCATAGACATGTCCAGCATAATGGAATGATTAAGTGGGAGAAATTACAATAATAATAATATATTATTTATTATTTTTATATATTTTACTCAAAGGTGTTAGTATAGTGTGGTTGGAAAGGAAAGGAGATAGGAAAGGAAAGGAAAAAGGAAAAAAGGGCATTCACTATTCCTCTAAAGATGATATTAAATCAATACTCTTTGTTTAAAACCAATTTTTAAAGAATGTGTTCATGTGTATTATAAAATGATTGCAAAAGGTTAATGTGGGATACAAATATATTACTATTATCTTGAATTGTCTCTTGGAAATTGCAGACATAGTGGCATAAGCCATTGCTTTGTTTGTAATGCCGTGTACTGATTAATGAAAAAACTGTCTTGTGCTGTGTATGATCTAAGATTTCAAAGAATGTTTGTTCTGTTTTTCTGAGGGGAAGTTGTGGAAGAGGCCTCTGGTATATATCTTTGAATCTTTCCAAGCAGCCAGCTATTTAAAATGTATGAGTTGCATAACTCTGTCAATATCTGTAGTTACATTTCTGTAGCAAGTAACCTTTAAATTCATGCAACTGGAAATCACAGGCTCAAACTGAAAAGGCTCCTACTCTAATACTTTTTCAGATTATCCAGATAAATTTTCTTTGCCAGATTCTTAACATTGTCGATCTGTGCAGTGAATTTTTTGACATCTCTCTCTCAAAAGAACATTGATGGTTCCATTTGGAAACAAAGAAGGTGCTTTATTATCTTTTCAGGTAGTTATTTCAATGTATACCTCTGCAGAGGTATGTTTTGCATTAAAGATAATAAAGTGTATCAGTAGTCTTAAAACATTGATTGCTTTTTCCTCACTGAATAGAAGATATCCCTGCAGTCCTGCCAGCTGAATGACAATCTGATTTATTAAAAAAAAAACAAACAACCAAAAACAATAAGCAAAAAAACCTAACTTGAAATGAAGCAGCCTTAAGATTGGAGAGTGTGGCTGTGTAAGACTACAGAACACACATCTTAGCCAAGAAATACTTTAATACACCTGGGAAACACAGGCCAATAAGGGCTACTTGGTCATACAAGAATGTATTACAGACTGGTCATGGTCATGACTTAACAAACCATATAGATTGTGACCCTTTATTATTGTGTGAACTTTTGACAGCTGTCCAGAGGCTCTTTTGTTTGAATTGTTCAGTCACTGAAGTTGCTGTGGAAACTGCAGAATGCAACAGTAAATAATTTTGTGCTTACAGCAGCTTTCTGAATCTCCCATCCTGCTGCTTTGTTCCTGCACTATTCTGTTCTTCCCATAAATCCTGCAGTAGCGTCTTCTCCCAAAAAGTCTTTGTGCTCTTTTCAATCCATATTCTGCAAGATAGAATGTCAAGTGAATTCTGCTTTATTTATGTCAACTTCTGTAGACAGGAACCTAATTTTCTCATAACTTTAAGTACCATACAAACATGGTTACTTGAAGTAAAGGGTAGCTCTGGAAAGCCATCTCCCAGTATTGTAGGGAGTTACCAAGTTATATGAAGTTAATAAGGCTCTCATTCAGATAAAGTGCTGTTTAATAAAGTCTATAAGGGAGGGAAAATGAGATAGTTCTGATTGACTCACAGAGACTTTAACTAGTGTGATACAGTACCTTGTTGATGTGACTGAGATACAGGAATAAATGAAAGTGATAAAGTGCACTAAAAGTGGCTTCTGTGCTGTTCATCTTTCTGCATGATGTGGCGTACAGTTAGGTTGCTTTGTGAGAAGCAAAACAAATGGAGCTTGGCATCCTGTCTCCACTGCTCGAACTTTCCCATGGAATAACCTAACCTCCTGCTCCTTTTTTTGCACAAGAGACAAGACAGGCCTTGACATCCCTGCATACAAGGTGACTGACTGGCTGAGGTGCTGTACACTTCTTAAATAACTGGTTTACAGCTGTCAAAATGATTGTATAAGGGCCAGATTTCTCCCAGTTGGCATATCTATTCGCTGCCCAGCTGCAGATTCCCATGGAAAATAACAATCTCTTCATTTTCCCCTCTTCCTTAAATGTGTTTGCTATTAGAAAGTGAGTTCAAAGGTGTCTGGAAAGAGGTGTGTAGGAACAGACTGTATGGACTTTAAAGCATTTTTTTTCCACATTTGTATAGAGTTTGACTTGAGCAAGAACAAAACCCACAAGGGGCTTTATATATGAAGACTGCAAAATTTTCTGAAATGCCTCAAGATAAAAGGTTTACTTTCCTGTCTATCATAGTGAAAAATGATCAAGGCTAAAAGTGGGTAGTATTTAAAAATGCATGACTTGTTTAAAAGATGTCATTTCTCTGTATCAAGTAAATGGTTAATTTCTTCTCTGATTTCAAATGCTTGTAATATTGCCAAACCTCAAGTGCTCAGACTGAAAATTTCCATGCTGAGTGTCTTGCTTAGAATGATTTATCACTTTTTTTTTTTTTTTTTTATGATAGTTCATCATTCTGTGATTTCAGAGAAGAGGATGTAGGAAAAAATGACTCAAGCCTGACTGGGAGAGAGGGGGAGCCAAAAGTTTATTTTTTAAACAACTGTAGATCCTTAAAGGAAGAACTTCAAATCTGGTATCAGTGTGACTGTAAATAAGCAAGCTATCAATAAGCTTGCCGTTTTAAAAAGGGAATGATATATTTTTCAAAGAAAATGTTAGTAATGGACTGAATTAAGATAATGTAGAATGATAAAATTAAAAATAAGATTGAACATCACAAATAAAAATGTTACTCATTTATATCCTGGTCTTGTTGGTAGTAAATACTGTATTTTCTTTAGACTTTTTCTAATTAACAGTGCAGTGTCTTCAGGGATCAATATCTAGCAATTTCATAACATTACTGATCATGAAATCAATAAAAAAATATTAGGTATTGTAATATTTGACTCTTATGCTGTTTTCCTCTAATCTGGGCAGACTAGCAATCTGCTCAGATTCACTGTTGTGTGAAAAGCCAAGAGGAAAAGGTGTTTATGGTGAATTTATCAACACATTTATTTGTAAGTTGCTGACATCATCAAATACTTTTGTGTCAGGAAAGTTAAAACCACTCTCTGAGGACTGAAAAAGAGCCTAGCGCCAAACAAAATCAGGGAAAATGGTGAAATCCTCCTTTGGTTGTGCTTATTTGCAGTGTAAAACCACACAGTCTGAATCAGGCATATGTGCCGTTTGTGTGGGTGCATTCTCCTGCACTGTTGTTTTTATTGCTGTCTCAGGGTGTTGAGAACTCTATTTTATGAGATACCATGATGATAATAATCATGTTCCTGTTAAACCACAGATGAAGTCTTTGCCTAGAGAATGATATTCAGGATGGGAGAATGGGCCTCTCTTGGAATATTCATGGAAACTCAACTGTGTATGTTCATCTTTCATCATCTGGCTTTGAGTACGTATTTAAATGTTTTCCAATGAGGGCATATGAACATAACCAGTCAGAATTTGACACAGATCAGTTGAAAGGGATCTTAGCTGTTTGCTTTTAAATAGAAATTATTATACATTCTCTATGACTGTAATACAGACTTTTTTTTCCTGTATGACCTTAGCAGAAGACTGGAAGGAATTTATTATAGTCACCACACAAGTTAGTACTTTAATAGGGTACTACTTGAAAACCTAATTGCCTGAAATTAGTGATAAGTCTATCTTGTGCAAGTGGGGGGGAAGCCCTTCAGCTAATTCCCTCTGCATATGAAAGAAGAGTGCATGTGTTCAGGGAGGAAGGTATAACATGTTGCTGTCACCATTTAAGGATTAAAATAGTAATAATTAGGGATGTAAAAAGATACATTGTTGGTGTGTTATGATTCTTGTCATGTAATGTCCTGATGGTGTCACGCTGTGTGTACCCTGCTCGCCTGGGGCTCAGCTGCTGGTGGTTTGGTGCAGCCAAGTCCCAGCCCCACACAGCTATGATGGAGCTGGGAAGACATGAGGCCTGCAAGAATTGAGCAGAACTGAGCCAGGCCATCAGGAAGACAGCCTTCTTCAGGGGAGGGGTGTAGGGGTGTGTGGCTGTGGCAAGGGTTGGCAGTAGCTTGGGCAGTTGAGAAGGAAAAAATGGGATGTGAGGAGGTGTTGATGGCAGAGGAGGAATCAGGCCACGGGCAGGTGGCACTTCAGCCCTTGCCACCTGGCTGAGAGCAGTCCATCTGGCATGCAGACTTCTGGTGTGGACCAGGGCAGTGCATGCCCCACATGTTTTAATAGGGATGCGACCACTTTACATCAATTACTAACTGTAAACAAGTGAGTATGTTCTTGTTGTCTCTTTGTGCAAGGGTAGCAGACCCTGGTGGGGTGGCCTGAGGGCCATCACCTGGGGAGAGGGGATGGAAGGAGGGCAAAAAACAGTGGCTGGTGCCTGGCAGGGCGCAATGGGGTGTGAGGTGAGGGATGAGACTGCTGGTCTCTGTTGGTGAGGGTTGTCTTCCCAGGGCAATGAAAAAAATTATATTCAGTGTATAATCCTTACTCAGAAGGAATTTAAAGTCACACAGGTCCTTTTAGCTCAGTAGGAACCACTGCTCAGATCAGAGCTTACCAGGCAACATGAGGAGTAACTTGCTGTTACAGGAGGGATGCTCTGCAGTGTTCAAGAATAGTGGGAATGGAGAGGATGTGAAAAAAAAATGGTTCCTGAGCTGACATGTTGCTAATTATTTATCATCAACCAAGTTCTTACTGCAGAATCAGTCAAGGAATTATTTTACCCAACCATCAGCACATCCATTGATTGGTTTAGTGTACAAATGAAAGTACTTCTATGAATGGATGTTTGATTTTTAAAATTAAATATTTGATATTAATTATAGACCATATTCTTATGCTTATAACTGTTAAACACTGGTAAAGAACAAAAATATACTGGCACCTCAAAGAACAAATGGCAAATAATGAATCGTAAAGTAAGCACTAACAAGGTAAAAAATTTGCATGAAAAATTCAACTACTATCTCTAAATATACATATATCTCTGATTTTGAAAGTTGCCGTAATGTATCCCAAGAGCTATGATTCATACTTCTTTTCTTCTCAAGTTCCCTGTGATCGGATCGCATTCTCTGTGATACTGCAGGCTTCTGCATTTTTAGGATGCTTTAGCTTCTAGAAGAAAAAAGAGTGTGGTAAAATTAAATGGTATTTTCTGTGGTTCATATTGGCACAAGGGCTGAATCAATATATTGCTTGGAACAATTATTGTTGTATTTGGGGCAAATTCACGAGAAGATGCTTCTCAGAAACAGTATTATTTAATAATAAATTGTATAGATACACACACTTCATACTCTTGTTACAAAATAAATAGTAGAAAATGTTTAATGATGGGGAAAAATTAATGAGACATAAAAAACTTTAATAATTCTGATTGTAGAAGATTATTTTGACCATTTATCTCAATGGATATTCAGTTCATGATGATATTAAAAGGAGTATGAATGTATTTGCATAGAATTTTGAATCAGTTTATAAAGCTCATTTTGTTGCAGGTGAAAGTTACCAAGATTTGCTGTAACATTTTTGTACAAGTATGTGCCCAAATAACCTGGCTTCCGATGTGAGTCCACAGAATTCTTAACATATGTGGCATAATGTGCCTTGCCTATGAATCTGAATTCTGTGTAGCATAGCTGTGCAATGAGTGTGCTATATGCATATGTCCTTTCAGATATGTGTCTCATCTTGTGGAGAAGCCATTGAAACACCCGGCTTTCATTTGCCTATCTTATGGAGTTTTTTTTCATAGGGCAATGTTTAAAATTGACATTTTTCCCCTCTGTTCGCAACACTGAAATCTTGAAAGAATTAAAGCTCCTAAGATGCATGAAATCTTAACAGTCTCTTTCCTTGGTCTATATGAAATAATAGGCAAGATGTATGCAGAGCTGACTTTGGATGGAATAGATTTTATCTTTTAATAAAAGGATTTCTCGTGACCTTTAGATTCACAGATTATATTAATTTCTGATAAATAGTGTATGCCAAGATAGAGTAATTGTGGTAACAAAAAGTCCAACGTGGAGGTATTTGTGATAGCAAAAAAGGTGATTTTTCAGTCTCTAAATTATTCTAAGGGATTGGAAGCCTTTGAGTGGGTCATATGGTCCACCAGGAACACAGGAGTGGACTTGAAAGAGAAGCTGTCATCTGTCCTGCAGGCATGGTCTCCCATCCATAACCTTGGGAGATCTGGGTACAGACTACTCCTTCCATAAGCTGGATCCCTCCTCTAGAATTCTTGCAAATATTGTTTGTAGAGAAGTATTCCTTAGCAGGTGAGGGAACTCAAACAGTCCCACTAACTGTTGTTCAGAAATGGACATTGGGGAAAAGTGTTATTGATTTGGGCAAGTGTATTGTATTAGTTATGTTACTGCATTTGTGTAAAGGATATAAAATGCACGTGATGAAAATGATACTTCTTTGACCAAGCATGTATAGCCAAACAGATTCGGGGAAGTCTTGAAAAAAATCTACGATTATATATTAGGAAACATTTCTTCCCTGCAGTGGTTGTCCAGGCCTGGCCCAGGCTGCCCAGGGCAGTGGTGGAGTCCCCATGATGCCGGAGAGGTTTCAAAGCTATGGAGATGTGGTGCTGAGGGACATGATTTAGTGGTGCCCTGGCAGTGCTGGGGGAATGGTTGGACTCGATAACCTGAAAGGTCTTTTCCAACCAAAATGATTCTATGATTCAGCAAAAGTAAAAATGTGAGCTGCCTGTGATATACTACTTGAGGACTAAGAGCAAATGAAAAAGTTTATGAAGGAGCTAATAGCATGTTGAGTAAAGAGAAGATAGATACAGAATTTCCATTAAGTTACCAGTAAATCAATACAGTAATAGCAAAAAGAGGAAGAGGAAAAAGAATAAACACTGAGAGGGAAAACTTGGAATTGTTTGATTTTTTTAATGTAAGCAATGGTGGATAAGAATACCTCCTGGCAGGAGAATATTAGAAAGGAATGCAGCTGTGACATTCATATCATGAGAAGGTCAGTTTAATCTGAAGAAATACCTAAACATAAACCCAAGAATTTCTGCTTGCTGGTTTTCCTTTCCTACACATAAGGCTGTTACACAAAGTTTAGGAATCACAATCTGAAATTTACACACAGACACAAAATGGAAAAAAGGTTTTATCTAAGCCTGTATATTGTCCCTGCAAAGTGTCAAACAAAAGAGCTAACTAGATTTCACTTGCCTGTCCGTATTGATACACAACTGTTTCCCACCCCTCCTGCTCTATTTAATGTCTTAGTTTGTTTTACATGACAGTCTCACATACAACATTACGTCTGCCTATGTACTGTATTCCCACTCATAAAAAAGTTAAAATTAACTCCCTGTTGTCATAATACAACATGAAAACTTAATCGTTATACGTTAACCAATGTTACTACACTTCCAGTTCTAGCTGAATGCACACATAATCTCTTTATATTTAAAGAGATTTAAAGAAAATGGAGCTTAGTACTTTCTTCCTTTTACTGGACCTGAATAAATAAATTTTCCTCAGGCCCTCTGCTAGCAAATATATCGGCTTGCTGTCTTGCTTTGGTTACTCTAATGCTCTTTAATCATTGAGCTTTATAAGCTGAAAGTCAGAACTAGGGAGTCACAAACCTCTGGAAATTAAACCATATTAATAAAATAAAGTGATCTGAAATTCAGGAGAGAGAATCTCCTTCCTTCCTTCTTTCCTACCTGAAAAATACTTGGAGATGGTAGGAACAATTAGAGCTGGCATTATAATAATAGAAAGGTTTGGGTTTTGCAGAGTAGAATTTAGGAGGAACGGTTTATCCCTGTGTTTGTGATTAATTAGGCTTCTTTAGAAACATAGAATCATTAAGATTGGAAAAGATCTCTAAGATCATCAAGTCCAGCTGTTTACTGACATTATCATGACCACTAAACCATGTCCTGAAGTGCCATGTCTACACGTTTTTTGAACACCTCCAGGGATGGCAATTCCACCACCTTGCTGGCAGCCTGTTCCAAAGCCTCAGCACTCTTTCAGTATTAGAATTTTTCCTAATATCCACCCTAAACTGTCCACTGGTGCAACTTAAGCCCACTTCCTTTGATCCTATCACTACTTACCTGGGAGAAAAGACTGACACCCACCTCACTATAACCTCCTTTCAGATAGTTGTAAAGAGCTATAAGATCTCCTGCCCTCAGCCTCCTCCAAACTAAACAATCCTAGTTCCCTCAGCTTTTCCTCATAAGACTTATTCTCAAGACCCTTCACCAGCTTGGTTGCTTCTCTGGACCCACTCCATCACCTCAGTGTCTACAATGCCTCACACTGAACACGGTACTCAAGCTGTGGCCTCACCAGTGCCAAGTACAGGGGCATGATCACTTCCCTATTCCTGATGGATACGCTATTTTTGATATAGGCCAGGATGCTGTTGGCCTTCTTGGCCACCTGGGCACACTGCTGGCTGTCCACCATCAACTTCAGATCTTTTTCTACCAGTCAGCTTCCCAGCTACTCCCCAAGCCTGTAGCATTGCCTGGGATTATTCTGATAGATTTGTTGATGTTGCCTTATAAACACAAGTAAACAGTAACTGACCACAGTTGTCATTACATGTAGTTTTTATGCACAATGCTTGTGCTAATTTTTCTAGTGAAGATCACTAAGAAAGTTGCCTCTCATATTCTTGCAGGTAAACATTACTTAGGATGCACTTTGGAAATTTTTTTCTCTTTCTCTGAACTAATCAAAATTACAAAATCTTAACAGTACTGAATGGTGATGACTTTGGAAATGGTTTTAGAAATGAACAAGTGGGATAGGTCCCCACTAAACTGAACTGCATAACAATCAGAGCACATCAATAAGTGAATAAGAAAATGACAGTCTGATACAACAACCATTGTCGCATTTCATTTGATGTAAATTGTCAGTGAATTCTTACCTGTATTTTTCTGTAGATTTTAGCATAAGTATTAAAACATAGTGTTAGTATACCTGTTTCTTCTGATCCTAAATTTATGCTTTGTGCTTACCTTTTATTTTAGAATTACTCTACTGCAGTTAGGTATGCAACATCTTCCTTTGCAAGCCCAAGTCTTCTTGTCTCCCATGTGTATAAAGTCTTCTTGTTTCTTCTTGTCGCCCATGTGTATAAAACCCATCCGCCTTCCACATTTTTCTTGAGGGCTGTGATAGCTGAAAGCTCCCATTTATCATATTCCTCCCTTCCTGCCCCCCATGCTGACAAAGGCACTTACATTAGAGAGGCTTCTTGTAGAGAACTCCATCAGTGATTTTTTTTGACTGAGAATACAGTTCATGCTACTACAAGAGCTATTCTGCTGCAGTGAGTTCATAAATAACTTTTATTACAAATTCAACTTTCACAGAATGTCATTTGCAAACACATCCTTCAGATCCAGCACACCATGTCAGTTCTAATGAGTTAGAAATAAGTTCACTCTGTACTGGAAATGTGTGATGTTTAGAGGCTCAAATGGGCTCTTTTCTTGCTGCTTCTTTTGTTATAACAAATGTTAATGCCAGAGATTTATGCCGAAGAAGTAAGTAGACAAATCTCACTGTTGCAAAGGAATTACCAGGGTATGTAATGCTTTGGCATATTACTGTAAAATTTCAATATTGTGCATGCACAGCATGTGGTGCCAGGAGGAAAGGGAGTTGAAGGATCTATATGCAAATCTAAGTGCATCTTTTCAATATGGACTGTACCTCCTTGATGAATACATCAGAAGAGTACTGAAGATATTTTATACTTTTTTTTTTTTAATAAAAAAACCTCAAACACCTACTTGCTGTAAAATATAACATAGATGTGATATGAATGGCACAACCTCATGGCACAATCCATACAAACTATGGATTGAGTTACTACTTTTCTAAATTGCCTGGGATAAAGAAGGTGAACTTTAAAAATATCAGAAGAAACTGTTATGTTCTGTTCTTCCTCTTTCTAATTATCTGCTCAGATGTCTGCACAGGAACAGGAAAGCTTAATTTTGCAATACTTAAAGAGCTTGCTTAGGATTCAGAGATTTTGGAACTGGATTAAATTCTTGTTTCATTTACTTTATAACCTTGAACATAGGCAAGACGAAGGCACACACTACTGTCTTTAATACCTCTCCTTGTCATGGGTTAGGGTCAGGGCAGCCCATTAAACCTATGACAGATGCTCTCTGTTAACTCCTCTCCCTAAGGGGGAGAGAACAGGAATAAGGGAGAGAGACTTAGTGATTAGAAAAGGAAACTAGAACAGCTTGAATGAAAATGGAAATAATAATAATAAAAATTTAATATATACAAATTTATACAAGAACAGTATCGAACCCAACCCCCTGATGGTAATTACCTCACTGTCACCACCGATGCTGTGGAGCAGGCACCAGGAGAGTCCCAGACTGGGCCCTGCAGCAGACAGGATCTGTGTTCAGGAGCTGGATTCTGGTACTGGATTCAGGTACACACTGATCAGGATCAAAGCAGAACAAAGTCCTCCTTGGATGCTCTGAGGAAGGAACTGAAAGAGGACCTGAGCCGAGCCAAGCCAAGCTAGCAAAGTGGTCCAAGAGGGCAAAGAAAGGGAGCCCCAAGAGGGAGAGGCCCTCCAGATCCCTCAGCTTTATACCAAATATGATGTATATGGGATGGAATCCCTTGTTGGTCAGTTTGGAGCCACCTGTCCTGTCTGCTCCTCCTTGCAGGTGCAGCCTTTCACTTTCTGCCGCCCCCCAATGTGGTGCACAAGATCCAGCAGTGGCCTTGGTCTGCACACAAACCCTTGGTAGTAACTCTAAACACGGGGTGTGATCACTGCTAGAAGCAGACACTGCCAGGGAAAACAGGCTGCTAACTTCAGAATGTGCAGTTAGAAGAACTGAGCTGAAAAGTAAAATCCCTGAACAGAATTAATTCTGTTCTCACTCAGACCAGGACATTACTCTATATGGTCAACTACCTATTACCATCTATTTACACAGTGGAGCTCTGAGCTTGATTGAGACCTGGTGTTACTATTGTTAAAATGTCTGAGTTGTTACTGTCGCCTGCCTCTGAAAAGTTAACTGCCTAATGGTGAACCACCAAGATATGTTGCATACAGCCTGCTTAAATACTTAAGTCTTGATCCAGTTCATAGAGTCTGAAGTAGCAGAAGGAAATAGGGATTATGCAAATAAACCAATTTGAAATGCATATATCCCAGCTGCAGTCCTCTATGTGGCTGCCTTACTTCCATCTTTTGAGTTGCTAAGCTTCCCCACCCACATTCTGTCTTGGCTGTCATATTTCTCTAGCAGGAACAGAAGTTTATTCTTTTTCTCATTACTGTCTAATGACTTCCTTCAATTATCAGCCTGGTAAATATTCAGATGTTTGATTTTATGAGAAGCTGACTAGATGATTCTTTCCTCTTACCAAAAGTACTGGACTGACAAGGATAGGACATGACAACTCCTACCCAAGATCACTCAAGTGGACCTGCTTTACAGCTTTTGCTTTACAGAAGAGCCAGGGGCTGATGGGTTAGGAACAATCAGGAAAGCCCCTGTGAAATGCTCCAAAGGAACTAGGTCACATTCCCCAGGGGTCAGTACTGGGCCCCATTCTGTTTAATATCTTTACTGATGATCTGGATGAGAGGATCAAGGGCACCTTCAGTAAGTTTGTGGAAGACACCAAGTTAGGCAGGTGTATTAATCTGCTTGAGGGTAGGACAGCTTTATAGAGAGATCTGGACAGTCTGGATCGAAGGGCTGAGGCCAGTGGTACGAAGTTCAAAAAGGCCATGTGCTGGGTCCTGCACTTAGGTAACCCCCTGCAATGCTACAGGCCTGGGGAAGAATGGCTGGAAAGCTGCATGGTGGAAAAGGACCTAGGGTCCTGGTCAACAGCTGTCTGAATATGAGTATGTCCAGGAAGCCAACAGCACCCTGGCTTGTGTCAGAAATAATGTGGACAGCAGGACTAGGGCAGTGATTGTCCTCCTGTACTTGGCACTGGTGAGGCCACATCTCAAATACTGTATTCAGTTTTGTGCTCCTCATTCCAAGAATTACATTGAGGTGCTGGAGCATGTCCAAAGAAGGATAATGAAGCTGGTGAAGGGTCTAGAGTGCAAATCTTGTTAGGAGCAGCTGAGGGAACTGCTGTTATTTAGTCTGGAGAAAGGGAGGTTCAGAGAAGACCTTATCAACTCTCTACAACTACCTGAAAGGAGGCTGCAGTGAGATGGGTGATGGTCTCTTCTCACCTTGTTACTACAAATGATAGGACAAGAGGAAATGGCCTCAGGTTACTCCAGGGGAGGATTAGGTTGGACATTAGGAAAAAAATTTTAACCAAAAGGGTGGTTAAACATTGGAACAGGCTACCCAGGGAAGTCACCAGCCCTGGAGGTATTTAATAGAGATTTAGACATGGTGCTTAGGGACATTGTTTAGTGGTGGACTTGTCAGTGCTGGGTTAATAGTTGGAGTCAGTGATATCAAAGGTCTTTTTGAACCTAAATGATTCTATGATTCGAGACAGCCAGCATGGCTTTGTCAAGGGCAAATTCTGCCTCATTAATCTGGTGGCCTTCTGTGATTGACTGAGCATATCAGTGGACAGGGGAAGCCCCACAGATGTTGTCTACCTGGACTTCTGGAATGGCCTTGATATGATCCCCCACAACATTCTTAACACTTAATTGGAGAGATACATCTTTCATGGATGGACTGTTACATGGATAAGGAATTGTCTGGATGACCACATCCAAAGACTTATAGTCAATGCCTTAGTGTCCAGGTGGACACAAGTAGTGCCACTCAAGGGCTCCTGCTGGGACTAATACTTTTTAATATTTTCATCAATGACGTGGTGGGATTGAGTGTACCCTCAGCAGATTAGCAGATGACACCAGGCTGAGGGGTGTAATTGATTCATTAGAAGGAAGGGATGCCATGCAGAGGGACCATGACAGGCCTGAGGAGTACGCCCACACAAACCTCATGAAGTTCAAGGCCAAACGAATAGTCCTACCTCTGGGTTGGTGAAATCTCCAGTATCAGTATGAATTGGGGAATGAATGGTTTGAGGGCAGCCCTGCAGAAAAGGACTTGGGTTTATTGGTGGATGAAAAACTGGAAGCAGCCAGCAATGCGCACTTGCAGCCTGCAAAGCCAACTGTATCCTGTGCTGCATAAAAAGAAGCATGGCCAGCAGGTTGAGGGGGCAGATTCTCCCCCTCTACTCCATGCTGGTGAGACCCCACCTGGAGTACTGCATCCACCTCAGGGGCCCACAGTACAAGAAAGGAACGGACCTATTAGATGGCGTCCATAAGAGGGTAATGAAAATGGTTGGAGGCTGGAACACTTCCCCTGTGAGGACAGGCTCAGAGAGGTGGACTTGTTAATCTTTGAGAAGCCCCCAGGGACACCTTATTGAGGCCTTTCAATGTATAAAAGAGGGTAATAAGAAAGGTGGAGTAAGACTTTTACTGGAGCCTGTAATGACAGGACAAGAGGTAATGGCTTTAAGCTAGAAGAGCGTACATTTGGACTGGGCATAAATAAGTGTTTTATGATCAGGGTGATGTGACAGTGTAATGGGTTGCCTGGAGAGGTTGTGGATGACCCCTTCCTGGAAGTGTTCAAGACCAGGTTTGATGGGGCTTTGAGAAACCTCATCTAGTGGAAGGTGTCACAGTCCATGACAGGGGGTCTGGATTAGGTAATCTTTGAAGACTCCTTCCAACCCAAATCACTTTATGAATCTCTGAAATTCTCCAGTCCTTGAAAAATCTTTTTTAAATAATTTTGAAATAAGTTTTCAAGTGGGATAGTATAAAAGCTGAAATTACTCAATAAAGCCATCTGTTTGCTGAGACATACTGAAAAAGTACAATTGTCTAAAAGTATGGCATAGTTTATTCAAGAGAAGTCAGTAATATAATTGGCTTCCCAATTCCACATGTTTGTCAAAAACATATGGAAAAATATTTTGTGTTTTATTGAGGAATATTTATTTTTGTAAGCTCAGACCTATTCATTTTATTGATGCACTTTAGGTTAAAAACTTTGCACATCATAAATTGTGCTTTTTTATTCATTTATTTACTTGATACTATATACTGCAAAGCATATCTTCGGAATGGATCATGAAGAACTGCAGACCAACCAGACATCAACAAAGTTGTGTCCAGCAGCAGAAAGTTATCTGCGTTCCTCAATTAATTTTATTTTATCTCCATTTTTTTTTTCTAAAGAAAGTGATACTGAAAAAAAAGTGCTGCCTTAAGTGCTCCCTTCCTAGTTTCTTAAGTTACTGTTGTGTCTCCAGTGTCATGCATTGAACAGTGTCTATCCTGTAGGGGCGTTGCCATGGTTGAATATAATGTATCTGTCTTTTAAGTTTTTGGTTTTAAACAGAAAGCCAAACAAATGAGAAAATAAACCTGCCATGCCATTAGTCTGCAGATATACAACCTGTAAAAGTTTGGAAAAGTCAAATAGCTTTATAGAGAAGTTCATTTTCACCTTTTACTCTTTCATTTCAGAGTCTTTATATAGCTTTATCGAAGGCAATAGAGGAATAATTAGCCCTCTTGAATTATACATAACAAACTAATAAGAAAAGAATATGTATTATTAAAACTGATTTTTCCACTGTATTTTACACACCTTTAAATCTGTTTCACATCATAATTATACAATGCATATTCTATCCTTGCAAATCTATCTAATCTCCAATATTATATCATGCTATAAATATTTTAAATTGGACTAAGGGGGTGCAGCTTGGGTTTTCAGCATAGATGTCTGGTGCCAGACCAATATCTTAACAGAGCACAGACATGAAATATTTAATTATTGTCAATATTATGTTTATTAATATTTTATGCTAAATCAAGACCTAAATATTCCAATAATATAAAGAGAGGGAGACTCAGACTTGAAGGTCTGAGTCAGCCATGGGGAAATTTAGGGCTGAGGTAACCAAATAACAGAACCGCACCACTCAGTAACCTAAAATCTATTAGTAATTTATAAAGTGTGATGGGTCTATCGCGTGGATAGTGATTTCTGTTCTACAAACACCAATACACATCAGTAAATGCCTGCAGCACAGTGATAACAGGGAAAGACGACACTTGCTCCAGCTGTCTGATGAGTCTGACTCCTGGCTGGTGGCCAGGCCTTTATGCATGATGGATTTGGCTCAGCCTTCTGCTTGCTGTTGCACATCTGTATTCCCAAGGGGCTGTTGTTTTCACCAATTATTTCTTTCCAACCTAGGTTGTTGGCATAAGTGACCCACGGCCTTGTTCGTCACCCCAAGCAAATCATGGGGTTTGCCATAACTGAAACCAATGAGCTGTCAATATCACCTTGTTCATCTTGTATGTGTTCATTTCTTTGTCATGCATAGTTAAGTGATTAAACAGTATAAAGCTTTTGGGAAAGTCTTCCCTATAACAATTACATGAACGTTGCTTGTTTTACTAGCACATATCAGAATCATCAAATGAGTTAGACCTGGGCAGATTTAGTCAAGGTTTTACTTACCTGAGCATTACTTTTGGGTAAGCATCATCCCATGTTACTGTTCTGCTGGGTGTCCTTTTTTTTTTTCTTGACTTAAAAACTCCTCAAGTCACCAAACTGCAAAGGCCTTGAAACCCTGAAATTTTCTATAACCCTTTTTTATACTTTCTTCTCTTTCATATATGCTCTAAAGAGTCATACAGAAACATAAAGATTTGGATGATGTAAAACCATATGTGACAACAACATGACTATCAGTCTGATAGGAAAATGAATGATTTTCTATATCTAACAACTTGCTCCTAACAAAGTGATGGAGAGCATAAGTTATTACCACTAGGCTCTGCTCATCAAAAAAGCTGGGTGGTTTAAGATGCTAGAAGAGTTTTTGCTCCTGTCTTCCACACTCAGAAGAAACTTGGCTAGGAAATTTGAGATTTTTGGCAGAAACATACTGGTATGCATTATAGACAGATGCTCTAGAGTAAAAAATGAAGGGTTTTCTAGCTCGAAACGCAGGAATGTGCCTTTTTAAATACAATACTTCCATTATGTTCTAGTTATCATTGAAAGTGCAACACTTCCCTAAAGAAAAAGACAAGGAAATAGCAATGAAGATTACACACTGTGTATGAAATAAATTTAGCCAAACTCATTATTTCTGTTAGGATTGCTTTATAGAGTTATATGCAGACAGACACATACATATGCATGAAAATTAAGAGATGGGAAATTTTCCATTTTTTTTTATGCTTATAAGGCTATTTACTATTTATTATCTTATTAATGACATAAAATATGCAGAGGAAGAAGTGGTGTGTGCATGATTCCATTTGAGCTGCTGACATGTTGACATCAAAATACAGATTTTTTTTATATGTTGAACAGATCTGAACTTCCATTAGAGTCCATATAATTCCATTCCAAATAACTTCATTATGGTCAACTGTTCTCTGTTTCAGAGGGGAGATCACCCTTCTCATTTTTGTCCCCACCACTTTCTGTTATGAGTATATATATACTTTCTATTTTTAGATGCTTGAACTGGATCCACGCTGTCCCACTGTGGACTGTCAGTCACTTTTTAGATTGTTGACCATCATGCTGGTGTCCATCCTGTTAGCTCAGGGATTAAAATATCTTGTAGAAAATGGCTTTTATATTTGCTATTGCATTTTCTTCTTTTAAAGGAGGAATTCTGGCAAGGTGACCTGAGATGGCCTTGGAAAATAACATTCCATAGTAGAGTCCTTGTGTGGTCCTTTTACAAGAATTGACCTGAAGTGGTCTGCTTATTGATGTTACCTAAAGTAAACACAGGGGTAAGTAAGTACATAGGGGTACATATCTGTTGTGCAGCAAAGCCCAACAAACCTACATACAATGTCTCTGCATAGTTTTGGTAAACCAAGCTTATTTTAACCTCAAATTTTCCTCTTACCAGAGGAAAAAACTCTTGTTATCTTAAAATAGCATTTCTTTTTGCCTGAGAGATTTTAATTTATCATGTTCTCTTATGAAACGTGATTTTTTTAGAATGTTCCGCTATAGTAGCTTCATGTGAAAAGGTTTGTGCTTTAAAGGCAAGGAATCAAAGCTTGTTTCCTTTTCAGGAATCCTTTTCTTATAAATATTACCAGTGTTTACAGTCTGGAAAATATTGCTTGACTCTAGGTTTAGTGTGAGAGAGTCTGCATCTGAAAGGTGAGATTCTCTTTTGTGTGTCCAAAGGTTCAGTATGGGATTGGCAGTCTGAGTCAGTGAGCACAGAGAATGACAGTGATGTTTGGACCATTCTGAGACTGCTCTGGGCTTTGGAAGAAAAAAAAATATTAAAAAACCCCATTCACACACACAGAAAAAAAAGCAGTGGACAGCTGTAAATCTCCAGTAGGAAGAAGCTGTGCATAAAACAAAATACATGGTTTTGTAAACTTGTGAAAGGTATGGATTTTATAGAAACTTAATATTTAATTTGTATTGGCTTTAATTTCTTTCTCCTTTTGATGCATGCCTAAGGGCTTGTCCAATGTTAAAATACAAGCTGTTTTGGGATAACTTGGTCTTTAGTGTACTTACTCCACAGTAAACCAGTCATTAGTTTCTTAGCTTGTCTTTTTGGTAATTTTCCAGTAGATTAGTAATTTTTGGTCCCCTCACTACAAGAAGGATGTTGAAGTTCTCAAGCTTGTACAAAGAAGGCCAAGAAGCTGCTGAGGGATCTAGAGAACAAGTCTTAGGAGAAATGGCTGATGGAGCCAAGGTTGTTTAGCCTGGAGACAAGGAGGCTGTGGGGAGACCTTATCTCTCTACGGCTACCTGAAAGGAGGTTGTAGTAAGGTGAGATTGATCTGTTCTCCCAAATAACAGGTGATAGGACAGGAGGAAATGGCGTCAAGCTGTGCCAGGGGAAGTTTAGTTTGGACATTAGGAAAAAAATTCTTTACTGAAAGGGCTGTGAGGCACTGGAACAGCCTGCCCTAAATGGAGTGTGGGAGGGAAGATGTGGAGTCACCTGGACATATTTAGAAGATGTATAGATGTGGTGCTGAGTGACATGGTTTAGTGGTGACCTGGCAGTGCTGTTTTTTTTCCTACCAAAGTGATTCTATGATTTTGTGATCCCTCTAACAGAAATTGCAAACAAATTACAGTAAGATTTGTTTCCATTATTAAATGGGAAGACTGTATTTCCACAAAGATGGTGCATATCTAAGTGTGGTTTTTTGCATACATTTGATTTTCATTATGACAAACTACTCTTGCCAGGGCTGTTAGAAAAAGCAGAGCAGAAAATCCTAATTAAAAGTGTAAAACAGAGAACTTCTTTGCAGCCATGTCTAGACATGCTTGATAACAACATAAATATGTGAATGTATCATGATTTAAAGCATTGTAAAATACAGTAATACTGTTTATCATTCCCTTCCAAAATGAGAAATCCAATTTAATTAAATGTAGATCCTATTTTACTGGACTTCATTGGGTTTGATTCTTCATTCAATCATCATGTTTTATTTTGCATTCTGTGTCTTTTGAAAATGTTGTCCTTCAGGAGCACCACATTTACTACGGGAAACATTTACAGAAAATGATAAAAGTTTTTATTAAATTAACTATTTTAAAAGCTAGTGAAGTATGACAATTTTCAAAATGATGCTCAGGAAAATATAGATAAAAGGAAAAAAAATTACTCCTCTGGGTTCAGGTGTTGCTGAATATGACACAATCACCTTGATAAGCCTGAAGCTTCTCTCTAGTACTTGACTGCAGAAGCTGGCATTAGCTGCCTCAGAAGAACAGAATAAAAGCCTAAGAATAAAACTTTCTTGTAGTGGAGCATTGCATAACTTATTAAGTGTCCTTGTTGGTGATTTCTGCCATCAAGATAGAGCATTTTGGTGATAATGGGGAAGGTTACAGGTACTTTCCCAGTTTATACCTACGGTACATTTCCTAATGATGCCCCCAATATCAAGAGCTTTGGATGCTGTGTCTCAAAATGAAGTAAAAACATTTTGAATATTTAAATATATATGATTGTTAGTGTATATGATTCTTGCAGCACAATGAGCCAAGGAGAGCAAAGACAGAGGGAAAGAAAAGCAGATTTTCTTTTTTACCTGCCAAGTAGATGACAAATAAATGTGAAAGACAAATTACAGTGCAGAATAGCTTAATGCCTTCCTAAAGCACTACACCTGTTAAGTAGAATAAGTCATCCTCTATGGCTCCTGTAAACTTTCAAATTACTGCATTTTTTATATAGTATTTTCAAAACCATATGCCCATCATCACATACCAGAACAGCTTAATTTCTGACTTAAGTTTGCAGGATATTATTATTGGTGTTCAAGATAGAAGAATCTACATGATAAAGGGGATGATATATGTCTGACCAAAGGTAGGCTGGAATAATTTTGCATTGATACCTGAAGTGTGAGACTATATTTCTTGCTAAATATAATTATAATAATAAATTAGAAAGTCATTTAGTTAACGTGATATCAAAGCAGAATTAGTCTGATAATGTTAAGATTTAGTATTTAATTTTAAAATGTGAATGTAATCTCCTTTACTTGGGTCTAATTGTTCAGATGAAAATTCCTTTCCTGATTTTTAGTTCTTACCCTTGTATTTCAATTCTGTAATGGCAATTTTATAGCACATTTGTATCTTTGCACTCAAAAGTACTAATGAAAAAAAAACAAACTCCAAAGCTTTTTCTGGAACATTTATTTAACTGATGCTTCAAAGAGATATTGTAACATGTAGGAAGATCATTGGTAGCTTTCTAGACGTATCACGTATAGGAACCATTCACACCTTCTGACTGGAAGAGACGTTTATTTTGCATTAAACAGGAGAAACTTAATATGACTATTCATAGTAGTATATTTAGCTTCAGATTCTTCTGTTTAGACACATACAAACACACATATATATATATGCACAGATACATATTTTGTAATCCGTCTTCCACATTTCTTCTGGAGAACTAGCCTCTATGGTTTATCCAAACTGAATTTTTGAGTGTCAGCTTTAAATACCCCTCTTGCCTTTGCTGCCTGAATGCTAAACTACCTTCCTGTTCTGATGGCACTATTGAAATTAATTTACTTAAGAATAACATCCCCCGATAGCACCAGAGCTATAACATTTCAGTTATTGGATGCTTTTTTCCAGGACAGTGGATTCTTGTAAAAGTAACATTTCTACCTTGCAGCTTTCAAGAACTCAGTCTAAAAATAGTTATATTGACTTGAAAATGATTTTATTTCTTGTAAGTAGCATGTACATACTCCTGATTGTTAACAAAAAAAAAAAAAAAAAAAATATATACTGCAATCAATATGAATATGGATTTACCTAGTTAGGGCCAACAGAAAGATTCCCAAGGATCTCAGAGAACTTGAAGTCAAGGTTATAGTTACTTTACCTTATATTTTAGCCAAATTGAACAAATATCTTTCCTGATTCTTGAATGTGAAGTATCAAGTATGAATTTATTACAGTGCTCTAAGATAATCTTCCCAAGGGGGAGAAATAATAAAAAAAAAAAATCCCAAACCCTAAACTATTTTGTATTGTTTTTAATGAACTGCCAAAAGTTTCATATAATTTGCTACCTGATGTGATTTTTCTGTCTCTGGATGAGATTTCCCATAGGGGAATTAAAGCATATGGTACCGAGACTGGAGGCTTAGTAATACCTAACAAAGCCTCTCCTTGATAATGAATGATAATCTGCAAGGCATTTCAGAAGCTCATATTTGGCATTGCAAACACATAAGTGAAATTCTGTTTTGTACAGTAACACTTTGAAAGTACCTTGCTTGTTTACACGTACTGTTGGGAGAAACAATCTGTTTTGCTAATGTCTTAAGCTCTTCAAAAATAAGCTTCCTGATTTTAAATTCATGGTGGTGTTTTAATGATACCTCACTGCTAGGAAATGGGGAGTCTGCTCTGGTTCTTCATTGCAGAGGTTGTTTGGGAAGAGCTGACAGGTAACCTACTTTTCCATTCCAGAAAGCAATTGTAAAAAGGAGATATACATTTTCCTTAGTGCTTAATAGTAACAGTTTCAAGACTGATTCTTTTTTTTTCTTATTGACTGTGAAATAAAACCTTCCCAAAACATACAACCCTAGATTTTAAGGCTCTTAGTACTCTGCTGGATATGAAGACCCACGGAAAATGATAAAGCTGCTCACAGGGAAAGAAAAATCCTAGTTTAAATGAAGGCATCACAGTGTGCTCCCAATGGTTTCTGATGGATTTTTCCCTTTATGAATTTATTAAATACTTGCAGTTGTGGTTCTGCATTATTTCCCTGATTGAAGGAGAACTAGAGGGTGTGTTTGCAGTTGATTGCAATTCCTGATTGATAGGGAGAACGACAACTTTCTATTAATATCGTCAATTCTTTTTAAGGAAATATGCCTGACAATACTTACTGTTCTATCAAAAGAGTCTCTTGTTTATTGCAAGGCTGATTGCTTTAAAACTCACACTGAGAAAAATAAAATATGATTTTTTTTTTTAAACTTCCGTTATCTTTTATATAATCTCTTCCAAAAACTGTACTTAATACGATGGAGTGGGCAACTTGTGATATAGACATTGAGTAGATTGAGTGCACCATCAGCAAGTTTGCCGATGACACCAAGCTGTGTGGGGTGGCTGACACACTGGAAGGAAGGGATGACATCCAGAGGGACCTTGACAGGCTGGAGAGGTGGGCCCATGCCAACCTCATGAAGTTCAACAAGACCAAGTGTAAGGTCCTCCACCTGGGTCGGAGCAATCTCAGGCACTGATATAGACTGGGCAGTGACTGGCCTGAGAGCAGCCCTGAAGAAAAAGACTTGGCGGTATTGGTGGATGGGAAACTCAACATGAGCTTCAACATGAGTGTGCACTTGCAGCCCAGAAAGTCAATTGTATCCTGGACTGCATCAAGAGAAGCATGACCACCAGGTCAAGGGAGGTGATTCTCCCCCTCTACTCCACTCCTGTGAGACCCCACCTGGAATATTGTGTCCAGTTCTGGAGCTCCTATTGCAAGAAAGATATGGATGGGCTGGAACGTGTCCAGAGGAGGCCCATGAGGATGATCAGAGGGCTGGAACACCTCTCCTATGAAGACAGACTGAGAGAGTTGGGGTTGTTCAGTCTGGAGAAAAGAAGGCTCCAGGGAGACCTTATTGTTGCCTTCCAGTATCTTAAGGGGACCTACAAGAAAGCTGGTGAGGGACTTTTTAGCATGTCAGGTAGTGGTAGAACTAGAGGGAATGGATTAAAACTAGAGATGGGTTGATTCAGATTGGATGTTAGGTAGAAGTTCTTCACCATGAAGGTGGTGAGACACTGGAACAGGTTCCCAGAGAGGTGGTGGAAGCCCCATCCATGGAGGTTTTTAAGGCCAGGCTGGATGGGGCTCTGAGCAGCCTGATCTAGTGGGAGATCTCCCTGCCCATGGCAGGGGGTTTGGAACTAGAGGATCTTTAAGGTCCCTTCCAATCCTGACAATTCTATGATTTTATATCACAGAACAGAGTGGTATGAGGGTAGTATATTTTTACTGTAATGAAACTATGCTTTAAAAGAAGAGACATCATGGTTAAAAAATGTGAAAGTTGCCTAACTTTTGCTGCTCAAAACTTAATAAGGATGTTGATTGTTACTCTAAGCTCACATGCTTTTCTGACCAGGAGAGCCTTGTTATTTAATTACATAGCAGGATGGGGAAGGATAAAAAAAAAAAAAAAAAGACATTTTCAAAGGTGTAAGAGTGAAGCTAGAGATTTGTGTATGTTTCTTGCATGTGATTACATATATTATTCATATATAATTAAAAAAATTCAAAGTAACTAGGAGTAGGCCCTCCTACAGCCCTCCATCCCAATACTACAGCCAGAAAGAAAAGCAAAACCAAGGTGGTTCCTAGTCAGGAGATTTACTCAGCATGAATTTTCAAGTAATGTTAAGTTCATTGGTCTGTTTTCTGAGCAATTGGAGTTCATGTTTCAAATTTTATTTGTATAGCTTCTAAGGTAGGTACTGTTTGATATACAGCTGAGACACGTATTTACACTAGAAGTTATTTTCAGCTTCACTAAACATGAGAATCTCAAGAAAAGCTTGGAATTGTGTGAGACCATGCAGATTTGGAGGAAGACCCTGAGTTTTAAGCTCCATGGTCAAGACCCACTTTTACTTTGAGTGGGCAAGGAGGAACTGGGCCAAGGCAACACCCTGGCACTGGGTCCCATATACATCAGCATGCACTGGAGCCACCTCATACCTTCAGCTTTAAGTCAGAGATAGAGATGTGGTCGTATATAGATGGATTATATGCAGGGTGATCTGGACACCAGTGTGGTTGCCATTAATTACATGTTAACTTCTGCATTCTGGGAAGGGTGTGTGGTTGAGCAATGTCCTAGCAAGGGTGGCTCCTCACCCTGAGTGAGGAGAAAGGGGTGCAGTTTCAATAGGGCTGTGTTTTTTCTAAACTGATTAAGGACAAATAGGGATAGGAAATTATATGGAAAAATTCTTATTACACAGATAAACGCTGATAAGTTTAAGAAAAATCTCAGGAATCCCCCGACCTAAGGATGATTTTGTCTGACATATGATGACAAAAACTGGAGGACCCATTGCCAAATATCTAGACTGAAAAACATCCTCATTTGAATATGTCAACATGTATTTGTGAATATAGGTTGTACATGTTCTGATGAGAAATGTAGATAACAGGTGGCAATACGTCCAGGAATGAGATCAAACCATCTGGATCTTGGTATGTCTAGTGCCAGCACTTAATTCTGAGAGTCGCTTATTCATTCTGGTAACGGTCCCCTCGAGGCCCCATCTTTGGATTAAAGAGACCTGGACAACCAGTGAAAGTGCATTTGTTTTTGTACTGCTTGCAGGTATAAAAGCTCAGGGGAAACGTTTCTGTGCCATAACTTCCAAGAAAGGTCTTGCTGGAACAAAAAGGCATAGTGTATAAATCAGATCTGCTTCCTCCCACTCCTTTTTCCACTGGCTCAGATAATAATGAGAGGAAAACTTTTATAACTGCCTTAGTTTCAAGTGCCTTGAGTACTTCTCAGACGTTATGACAGAATAAAGGATAGTAGTTTGTTACAAATACATTTGAGAGGTAGAACTCAGGTGATCCACATTAATGTTGTCCCTAATTGGATAGAAAGATCTTCCTAAAAACTGCTGGTTTATTCTGACCTTTAGTGCCTCCTTCGGGTCAAAGGTTTCCAAAAATGAAATGCTACTTTTACATTTTGAGTGCAGTTTGGTAATCGGTGTGATTGTTGCAGACCTGAGATTTATGTTAGTCTACTTCTATTCTGTCTAGTGATACATCCCGTGTTTGTGAGTGTGTGGTGGGATGTGCTGCCAGCTAAATGTAATTCAGAGTTAATTTTCTGGCATGCAATAACTTGTCCTGGGACTCTCATCTGCCTCTATAGAAGCTGATGTTGTTTGCTCAGAGCTGTGCCTGTGAAATACTTTCTTCAGAGTTTCTTGTGATACCCACATGGGCACTAACAGCACATAGCACTTAACCTTGAGTGCTTCCTATTTGCCTAAGTAAATTCCAGTAAAGGCATTTTAGCTTAAGTCAGGTTGGCATAATGTTCACTCAAAGGGCTGAAGGCAGTGAGGGTTTGCAATTAATTACAAGTCAAATTTTTTTCCTGATTGTGGTCAGAAGGCTAAATGTTTGGACTGTAAATTACCTATTTTATGGTCATTTTGATGACTTTACATTTCCATAGTGCTATTTTTTTTTTTTAATGGTCATAAGCCATCAAAGCTTAAAGCAGTCTTGCCATCATCAGTCATGTGCTGTATGAATTACACGACCCCTGCTATTTCTCAAGAGTAATTAAACAAATGTAGGAGATACGTACATATAAATACAGCAATCAAATGCTTTTTGATCAACTCCAATTTGACTTCATTTCATAGAAAGGAAATGATGCTTTAAGCAGACCTCAACATTCACTTTGAATTATGGAGAACTAATGAGTTGATATTAATATTTTTATGATAAAACATGGACTGCTCAGCGATATTCCCAGAGTTGACAATAAAAGATGGTGACATCAAACCTGAATGACAGTGATATATCTTGCTCTCTCACCATAAATTGTATGGGATAGTAGAGTAGTCACATGAATTAGCAGATGCTGATAATGAGCCTTTCAGATCACTCAGGGCTCTGAGTTGATTGCTCTTTGGTACCTTATGTTGTTCAGAAGAAACTAATGACTTGTGGACCAAATAGATCCATATGAAAATAGGTGCTCAGAAGATATAATGTAGATACTTAGTTTTATACAAGATATTTGTGAAAGATCCAAGTGAAAATGGAAATCTAATACTTTAAGAAACTGCCACTAAGTAGAAAAACAAATAAACAGAACCAAAAACCCACCTTCCCAAATGAAAAGAGTATAGAGGAAATAAAAGAATTTATCTTCTTACAAAAGTGGTATTTTTTCACAGTAGATCAAGTCTTTGTTCAAGTCTCATTAAATGATAAAATTAAGCTACAGTTTTTGCTTACTGGTCCAGAAGAGAATTAAATATTTACCACTGTGTTTCTTTCTCTGACAGTTCCACTCTTTCCTTTCCAGTCCTAATGTGAACCAAGGTATTACTGGTTTAGTTTAACCTAGAACTGGTCCTGTCTCTCTCTTGTCTTTTAAAGATATGTACTAGAGGTAAAAATATTTCTAGATTTCTAGAGCAGAACTGGTTAACAAAATCTATGGTGGCATACTTTTGTCATATGGCTAAAGATAATTAGATTAATACTTTAGGGTCCTTGGGACTTGTGGGAGAGGACGAGGAAGAAGAGGAAATGAAAATATATAGTGGATATTTAATTAATTTCAATGAGTAACACACAGTAATGCTCATGAAAATAAAAAAGAAAACGAGGGAATTTGCCTTGTATGTTATGTATTGGTTTTATAAGCAGATATAGAGTTAAAACTATTCATTAATATGATAATACAAGAGGCAAAGATTGATCTAAAAGGCAAAAAAAAATTTTTTTAAAAGTGTTATTCTTTCTGCAAGATGTCACAAAATAGCCTATTGCTCTTTGACTAATCATCCATTTGGGAACATACAATTTTGCTGTTAAACCTAATCGGCTGCCTTTTATTTCTTGCATTTGTATAATGTGCTTTTATTGGTGTTAAATGATCCCCGGGGGATACTGAGTACCTAAATTATTAGTGGTCATGAAAGAAAATAGTAAAAATATACCTTTTATTTCTAGTATTGCTGTGCTGCTCACTTTTACATTTTTTTATGTTTTTTTTTTTCTTAAGGATGAGATGTGATCTTTTTCTTCTAATTCAACTATATATACATTACATTTTTGTAAGATTTCTGGAGAAAAAGCAAAATTGAAAGAAATATACCTTTGCTGAAGTACAGGCCTCAGTGATGCCAGTATTTCTCCTCATTAGGATAGGCATACAGAGATTGTGGTGTCCTAGTGATAGGAAGGACAGAATTCCTCTGTTTCTTTAATACATAGTTGTTTGCTGCTTCCTGGATTTCATTTGTATGTGAACAAGTTTACAATGCTTTCTGCTGTCAAAATCCATTTCAGAAGACATTGGCAAAGGACCAGTTCCAGTGGCCCTGGTTTGCATTATGAGCTTCAAGGAGACCCAGGGAAGTTAGTGAAATATTAGCAAAATATAGTCTGGATAGTTATGGATGAACATAATTGTGTTATGAGCTTGTGCTACTCATAGAGTGCTAATAAGTGGCATGATTTTCTTTATTGGAAATCTACACCTTAGCTGTTGCAACAGAGAGCATGAGTTGTAAATTGATCTAAAGTGAGGTACCCTGAAAATGTGCATGTATTCTCAGTAGGTGAAGCAAAAAAGAAATCTCTCAGGTTTCCTAACCAGTAGGTTGTATTTGGGTTAATTTCTCATTGGTATTAGTGTTTGAATTCGGTATTAAAACATCTGTTAATGGTATCACTATTAGAGAACTAAGTCAAATTAATTTTATTTATCACTTAAAAAATTCAAGACCATCTTATCTTTGAGGAAAAAAGAATATGAAAAATTTTATTCTACAGAAAAAGACAATTCCAAATTACTTGTGTCTGGTAAAGTTGATGATTCCTCTCAGTGCTTCAGAAAATCATTGAATCATTTAATACTAACATTCTGAAAAATATGTTCAAGGATAACACTAGTCATCACATTCGCCTTTACTAGAAACTTCCTATATAGAAGAATCTAGGCTTTGTCTTTCCTCCAGAATGTCTATGCTCCCATGTTTCTTCTGACATTATGGCAAAACATGGGACAGAAAAACAACTAGGTACACTTCAGAAAAGGAAAAAAATAAAATAATATTTTGATATCAAACAGAAGTAAGCAGGCAAATCCAATTTTGTTGGAAATCATATAAAGGAAAATTGAGCTTGATAGTCATGCTGCTACCATACATTATACTTGCTAATCAATAATATCAACAGTAAATTTAAATTTGCCTACCTACAGGGAAACACTTTGTCATGATAAATTTTATTTGAATCACACATTTTACTACAGTCCCAAACTTCGTCTGTCTCCTTGATGGCCCTTCTTTTTGTCTCCCTCCCTACTTCTATAGTGCCAGCCATCTCTCGTGCTGTTGGTCTGAATGAGCTTCCACTGACATCTGGGGTTTGAAGTTTGAAGAAAGGGAAGTGGTGCACAGAAATCTGTGAGAGGTGGCAGATGTGACATAGTCATTCTTCAAGTGTCTTCAGTGGCTGTTATTGGGCAGTTTCTGTTAGGTCCAGCTTGGTTTCACCAGGAAATGTGCCAGAGCACTGACCTTACCAGCAGGCTCCATCAGGCATTTGGGCTGAGGCTGGCTTCCCTCCTGGTTCCCCATGCTGTGCTTGGCTGCACTAGGTAGGGGGAAGAAAATCAGCAGCACAGATTTTTGTTCTAAGAAACAGCACATCTTCTTAAGGACATACCAATCTGTTTCCTTCCAAGTCTTAGTATCCAGATATGTAGCTCAGAAAGGTGATTGTCCCTCAACCTTTCAAACCTTGAAATAGTCATTTGCTTTACCTATTAAACTCTTTGTATGAGTTCTAGATAAATATTTATTATAAATAAAAAGAATAACAACTCTGCATTGCCTGTGGTAGCTGGATGGGATATTGATTCAAAGGGATTACTTAAAGTTTCAGGTTTAGATCGTGAGCACTTTGGTTTAAACTGGGATGGTAGAGATATCTGCAAACTCATGACATAGTTCCTGAATTACAACTTACAGCCAGAGAACTTAATGTAAACAATCACTGTCTTCTTTTTTTTTTGGAATGAACTAGTGATTCATATTTGGTCAGGCTGTTTCTGGAACGGGACTGGAAATTTCCAGATGAGATACAAGGCAAATGGCTACAGCGGTAGCATCATGAATCATGTATAGCGAGTATAGCTTCACAGAAGAACTGGGATAAATAACCTAGCAGTGTAAGTCATGGAAACGCACTAAAGCTGAATTTTCATTTATGCATTTATCTTCTTGACAGTGTACTGTACATTTGTTTTTCATTTTTGGTCAAAACCTGTCGTGTCCAGTCTGTTAGTTTTCTTGGGTGAGTAGCAACCTTTCCCTTTCTTCTTGATCAAACTAAAAGTTTGCCTGGTAATTGCGATAGTTCTTCTGAAGGAAAAAAATATTAAAAAAAAAAAAATCTTGTTTCTACTTTGCTAACATGCTAGAAAGTAGCAGTGTGTTCTTCAGAGCCAACACAATCTGCTTCACTCAGTGTCTGCCTTCTAACTTGTCAGCATTATTTAATGCAAGTTTGCTTAACTGAGAGGTTTTTCCTTAAAGACTCTTTTGAAGGTACAGTTTTACTGCATCTTCCATACCCAAACAACTTATTTATCAAACACGCAGTAAAGTGTGTCAAATAAAATGCAGTCAACCTACTCGTTCTTTCTGTTCTGTTAATTTCTGAGACAGCCTATATGCACTTGGGTTTCTTGAGACATTGGTACTCTTGCTGTCAGACAGTCTGCTTGTTCTGGCCTTGCCATGCCTCAGCTCAGCTGGCTAAAGCCTGCTGTGAATTTTGACCATTGAAAGAGATAATAAGGCAAAATAGTTTCATGCTATTCATCTCCATCCCTTTTAGGTATTGCAGTGTGTCTTCAACACAGATAAAGGATCATATATTGTTGGAGTTATCCAGCTCAGTGGTTGGGTGTGCTAATAGGCAGATTTTTATATTTCTTTATTAGAGGACTTGGGAGCCTTTTTCTTCACCTCTTTTGAGGACCGGGTTCTAAGACCATATAGTAACCTGATCTAGTTGAGGATGTCCCTGCTTACTGCAGGGGAGTTGGATTAGATGACCGTTGGAGTGCCCTTCCCACATGGGGCATTCTATGATTCTGTCATATAATGAATTTATGCACTCTCACATGATGAGAAGTGGATAAATTAGAAGATTAAGCAGAAGAAAAAAAATGTCACTGAATCACAGTCAATTCAGTACTGAAGCAGGGAATGGTAACCCAAACATCTCCTAAGAGCATTTCATTTTTGAGAGATTATAATTCCAAATTCCAGTCAAGAAGCCTCATCCCAAATCAATAACCATAGTGATTCTTAGCACTTTCCTGAACAGACAGCACTTGCAAAGCAACAAAAAGCCTTTTTAATTTGGTTTTAAGAAAACATTATTAATAGCTGTCAGGGAATGGAGAGTTATTAGAGAATGTGTGATTTGTCATTTGGATTGCAGCTGCTTTGTTGGTGTAAAACTCTCTTCACAGACCTGTAATTGTGTGACCTTAAGTATGCCTAACTTAATTATAATTTTAAACAAGTTAATTAGATTATTTGATGAATTGTGATATGGAGAGAACTTGGCACAGCGTTCAAGATGAATGGAAGTGAGCCTTGACCTTTACTTCTATCAGTATGTTCTGCATTTTCTGGTAATGCTTCCTTACACTGCAAGCACAAAAGAAGTCTTGTTAAATCTTTTTGAGGAAGTTTTAAAGTCCTCCATTTTATGGAGTCATAAACAAAAAACCTATTCCCTACGTAATTTTTCTGATTTAGCCTTCAGTATCATTTGAGTTGCACTTATGTCAGCACATGTGGTAATACAGTTTGGCTGCTTCCCTTGTATGCATACTGAATCTAAAAGTAGGCATTAACGCTTAGTCACCAAGTGCAGATATTTTTGTGGGGATTTCTATAAGGTCTGATCTGTCTGCATAGTGAGGTGCTCAGTTTATATGCTATATATATAGTGTTATAATTTTATAAAAATGGAAAAGAGCAAAATTATCAGGAAAAAGTACAGATTCAATTGAAGGAGCACAGAAAGGATTCACCACATATTTCTTAAAAAAACACCTTTTCCCTGGGGTGAAATGGTGAATTTGGTTAGGAAAAGGCAGGCTGCAATAATGCAGATTTTAAGACATCAAGCTTCCAATGTATTTTTGTAAGTAGCCTACATGGAAAAAGACTCATAAACAATTATTTGTTTATTAAATAATTCATTTGATAATAAATAAATAAATTTATTAACGAGTAATTGTTTATGAGTCTTTTTATAAATGATCAAATAATCTGAATGAATACTTAATTATAGATTCAATATTTAATTGCAGGACATACTCCTTACATTGTCTCAGATTCACAAGGAAGACTGAAAACAAATTTTCACTATATGGTAGGGGTTCATCTGTCAATACAAAAGCTTCTATTTGAAGAGTTGTACCCTTTTGAAACAGTTTCTTTTTCCAAGCTTGGAACTGCAGTAAAGGTACTCCATGTAGTTTCACTCTTTCTCCTTTTTATGAAATTCTGTCATGTCCTTGATCTTAATGTGATCTTGTGCCATGAGTACCACAGATTAATTCATAACAGTCCTGAAAAAACTTCAATGCAGGAGACAGAGAGGTTACTTCTTGACAACCACCAACACAAGGTCTAGCTAGGACTGAAACCATGTAAAATGGAAAGATTTGTTGAGGCTTGAATTTCCTTGAATTTCAAGGACGTCAGAGCCCATAACAAAAATTACTTTCCTCTATACTCAAAATACACCAGAGGACACTTAAATAATAGTATGGATTTCTTGTTATTCGGAAGGTCACATTTTGAGTCAGGTTCTTACCATTAAAGTTAGTATTAATTCCAAGCATATTAACAGAAAGAACATTTTTCCCTCTTCTTCCAATGACAGAAATAAATATTCATAAAAAAAGATGTCCATTAAGTATGTTACCAAGATTTAACATTATGTATACTTAAATTAAAATATTGATTCAAAAATATGTGCTTGCACTTACTAACAGGAGAAACTGTTCCAAGATTTTACTCTATAAAGATGATGCTGAACATTGATTCTGCAGCAGAGAAGAAAAGGTGATTACGTTTTGAAAACTAATAATGGTAGCTTCAAGCTACTAAAAGAAATAAATTGGTATTTATTATTTGTTTTCCAATCTACTATATGTGCTACAGTCCTTTTTCAAAACTGCAGACTACTTATACCACCATCTGAATATATAGAAATGTAATTGCAATGATAAAAGAAAATAGTGTCATTTTTCTTTCATGAAAGGTTTTCTTCTGTGAACAGTCTTAATTTTCTGATAGCAAGTCTTACAAAAGAAGAAATGCATACACAAAGTTTAATTCATGCATCTATGTCTCTCCATTCCATATATAAAGCTCCTGCAGCTTCAAAAAGAAGACTAAGCAGAACACTATTTTGAAGTTATCAAGTTAAAAAGATACCAGTGAAAATAACTATTTCTATCAGTAGGTGCTGTTTCCTTAAAAGTACTTCACTGTTCAACAAATCTGTCCACAACTCAAGTCAATGGAACGTTTATTTTTTACTTCAGTGGTTTGGGCCCTAAGAGAAGCAGACATGGATTACACAAATGTGTAGGAGTGTTTATAGCCCCTTTCAGATGACTAACTATACAGGACAGGGGAAAAATACATTTTTCAGCTAATTAATTTGTTATGGAGCTTCTCTTCACTGTCTTGATCTGAAAGTATTAAGTCAATATTTCAGTACTATCAGTCTGAGCTACTAAAAATATTAGAGTAGGTATTCTCATGCCATTTAGGTTATGTGTTTCCTGATACTAATACATAAAGGCAGAAACACTGCCTCTACCTCTTTATCCACAAAGAACTGTGCTCTCAGGTCCCAGTGCATCAAACTCATTGTCATGTGTAATTTTTCCACTGCCAGTTCTTTCAGAAAAAGGTATGGATATTTTGATCCATGCTGCTGTCCATGTCTTGTAAAGTAACCCTTTTACAATGACAAAATATGATCATTTGAGCTGGGCATCTTTACTGTCATGGCTAACAGTGCATGGAGAGGAAATAGCTGATGTCAAATGATCTCTCAGACTGGGTAAAATGTATGTGGAATCTTTATCATTGGAGTATCCAAATGTAGTTCCAGTTTTACTGGGTAATATCTGACTTTTTTGAGCTATGACATGGTAAGAAGTGTAGTGATTGATTCCATGTCCTGCTGTTCATCACATGCTTCCTCCTTGTGAATTTTCCAAAATTTGTTTTTATTCCAAACTGGCTGAGATTGTATTTTCAAACTTCAAATGCAACAAGCCACCCATACCAGAACAGTCTTCTTCCAGAACAAAGACTAAGGTGCTCTAAGGAAAAAGTTACTCCTGATTATATATAGTGGTCTTTGCAAATAGGTAGCAAGGCTCAAGCTGACGAAGTATTTTGAACAGTTTCTTCAATACACAGTTGATAAGACTCAGGTGGGGAGTAACATAGTAAGCAGGACTAAAGCCGAGCTGTATTGACAGCTTCTAACTCAATCTGTATGCTACTTCTTTGTGAGTGAGAAGAAAATATTCTTGTCCCAAGCTTTGTGTTGTGATGGAGATAATCACAAGTTTCTTGTACTCAAGCTCAGAGAGTATACCTGTTAAAATGGTTTGCTTAGGAGGTCTCTTAAGTTTTAAAGAATATTTTCCGCATAAGCTATTGAGACAAGTGACAAGAATAGTTGTTAAGTCATAAAAATCATTAGACATTTTTATTAATTAGCATAGTTTAGAAAAAGGGAGGTGTGAGTGTTCTTCAACAGCATCCAAAATTTTGATAGTAAATCTTGTTTCTGCTAGGTTGGAGCATTGCTGTTTTGATGATTCAGCTATTTTCCCTAGCATATTTTTCACTGATTATCTAATTTTCATTACATAGTGAACATATTGAAGCTATTTATTCATTGTTTGACATCTGCTGAGTTTGTTGGGTCATGAGTATGCAGTTGTAATTGTTAATAATGACAATACAGGGTCCCTATGGTGAGAAGCACTCATGCAAAATAGTTTTCTTGGGCTTGATTTTGCCAATAATCTGACAAGTTATTAATTAGAGGAAGAATTATAATAAAATTCTGTCTGGATCTTTTACTGAAGATCAGAAGCAGAAATTAATTTTAAGGTTGGTTCGTTTATTTTTTTTTTCTTGTTAGTATTGACCATAGAATTGTAGAATCATTACAGTTGGAAATGACCTTCAAGATCATCGAGTCCAACTGTCTACTAAACGTTATCGTGACCACTAAGCCATGTCCTGAAGTGCCACATGTAGGTGTTCTTTAAACCCCTCTAGGGATGATGATTCCACCACCTCCCTAGGCAGCCTGGTCCAATGACTCACCGCTCTTTCAGTGTTAAAATTTTTCCCAATATCCACCCTAAGCCTCCCTGGCACAATTTAAGCCCATTTGTTCTTGTCCTATCACTACTCACCTGGGAGAAGAGACCACCACCCACTTC
>JANHFX010018751.1:49208-67509 GCA_027560015.1 Chloroceryle amazona | reverse complement strand
TATCTATTAAAAAATGAACTATCTCATACTAAACTCTTTTGTATGCATTACAACCATCAAAGATAAGATAGATATATTAAATATTTTAGAGATGTTTGACACATTTCTATATTAAAATTTGTATTCAATGTGTAGAAAATATTTGAAGATATTAATCTAGTTTTAATGATATTTGGTCTCATTTATTGATCAGAATATAAATAAGATTTAGTAGAAGAAAATATTTTATATCAATTCGAATCAGAGTTATGTTATCTTATGCAATCAGCTAGTGCAACCTCTTTTGTACTACAAGTTTTCTTGTAACTGTTTATTATTAGTCAGTCTCCCTTTGACTGCTGTTGCATGGTAGCTGTGTGTTCTCTTTTGTAACATAAGTAGCCTACTTGTTCTTACTAGAGTTTTATGAGCTACAACACCATACAAAAATTTCAACACAAAATTAATGCTCCATTTCCACCAGGAACTCTGCACTTATGGGAAAACTAGAGAATATTGGAAAAGATGTGAAGTAGAAAATCATTCACATTCAGGGGCTGAGTTCTGCTATGTCTTCATACAGTGACTATCTCACTGCCAATAAGGCATTTGCCATTTAAAGATAGACTGATAAATTCTGCTAGGCTGTTCCGATAAGAAAAAGAGCTAATACAGCTAGTGTACCTGGCCTGTTCGGTGCTGGAGTACAGGTAACTTGAACCTTAATGATTTAAAAAGATACACAGTGTTAAGTGTAAGTAAGTGTTGGTGCCATATCTCTCTGAACAAATGAAAATACTCTAGTGGCAGTTTTCCTTATCTGTCTTGCCTAGTAATTAAGCAAATTTAAACAAAAACAATCTGAGAATTATTTTTAAGTGTTGTTACAAATCTTAGTCTTGTTAGAAATTGTGGTTTGTTACAAGTTGTGTTATGAATAACTGTTCCAAATTAAAGTGTATATGTGCCAAAAGTACACTTTTAATTGTAACTCAAATTCTAATTTGTTCCTGTAGCCCAGACTAGCTATTGATTTTAAGTAAATGGGCATAGATCTCAGTGTTTAACTGGATGAGTATTCATCCAACTAGTCAGACAAGTAGTATAGGTCCATTGAGCCAGATACTACTTGGTACTACTTTAGGCAACCGTCTAGCTTTAAGATAGCTCATGACTTGCAGTGAAGGGAATATTAATATGAAGATACTTAATATATATACAAAAGCCACTCTGTCCTAACTGTTGCACCTAACTACAGATTTCCATGTGGCTTTCTCCTAGATTATGTAGCTCCTTGTTGCATCTGAGAAGTAAATCTGCCACTGTTAACTTCTGCCCCAAAATGGATATTTGCTGTGTTGATAGCAAAAACTTTCAAAATCTCTTCAGAAGTTCATCATATTAATTAAACTGGTCTTTTCTTTCACTCCTGGAAAGCTATATTAACAGAATGACAGATTCTATGACATGTAAAAATTCCATTTAAATCCACCTTCTGTCTTCTTATCCCTTCATTACCTATCTATAAAGGTGTATTTTTCCCTCTTTTGCAACACTTAAATGCTTTAAGTAGCTATTTTTTTTTTAACCGTCAAACTGCACTGCTTCTATTCTTCTGATGGTTTTCAAAATTTGAAATTGTATGAATCTACTTCATAGCAATGAGTGGTGCTGTGCCCTCACCTTTGAGATGAGGTTAGAAGTCTGATCATAAGGTCACCAGGTGCTGCAAAATCCTGAGTGCAGGGCAGTACTTATCAATGAGGTCATAGGTTATGAAGGTGGAAGGACACAGGCAATGAAATAAAATAATATAAAATCTAGTGGAGGTAAAAGACTGTGGGAGGCAAATAGCTTAGTTAGATATTTGGGTCAATCAAAATTTCTAATACTATTATTTTGAAGTACTTCATTTCATAATGGGATGACATGACCTGATACAGAGAGAATGAGTCAATCTATTCCAGTGTCAATGGCTTTATCATGTTTCTTTTCATTGCAAGACAGTGTTACATGCTGACTTCCAATGCATTATTCTTTCTTATTTCATCATGGCTTGCTGAGATATAAATCATTTGTTATTGCTGTGCCCACAGGCTATTTACTCTTTCATCATGTTGTTATTAAATTTCAGTCTTGTTTCTTGTATGTTATCTGTCACTGGGTCCTACATTTGTTTGAAGGAAATGTATAAAATAGGCTGAATGGTGGTCCTTCAGAAAACTGATAATGTTTTGTACTTTGAGGGGTCAGGCTTATTGCCAAGTAACTTGTGATTAGAAAGGGCGGTACCAAAACCAGCTTAGGTTAAGGATAGATAATTCATAGTCCACTCGACAGTTCAAAGCATCCATATTTATGGGCTGTAGTCTATTTGATTTTGGTAGTACTACTGGACAACACTGAAGTATAAGTTAATGTGTGACCTATGTAAGCATTTGAAAACTCTCAGTTTTTAACAAGGCTAATTTAGCATTCAGAAACTTGACTGTTAAACAGAAGTGCATCATCACTACTCATTCAGATGAGACCACAACTACTGTTTTACTGCTACCTACAATTTTAGTGATAAACAATGTGTTTATCATTATGCAGCTTAATTAGGAAGGGTGAGAAAACTGTTTATAATGTATTTATGTATCATTATTTATTTTTAAAGAAGATATAGAAAATTTTATGCCCTTGTGCCCATATGTAGATATTGGTGCCTGTTCCCTTTCAGATCACATTTGATCTATATTGGTATTCTGGGCTACTGTGGTTGCTGAGTTAAAAATTTCGTCTGCTGGACCCAAAAAACTTTGATCCCTATTTTCTTGCTCAAGTTCCTCAAGCCCGAGTTTTTAGTGAAGGCCTGCCTTCTGATAGCTGTGGTTCAAGGTCCTCTGTCCTACTCTAGTCTTCTCAGTCAACTAGTAACACTTAATTTACATAAGGAATGTAAAACACAAAGACTGACTTAACAGCTAATTTATTTTAACTCTGAGTTGATGATGAAGTAGTCTATTTGTAACCAAATGATTCATTTGTAAGGAAAGTGAGGATGATGTTTTTTATAGGACAAAAAGATAATATAGCTGAAGCATTTGACCCAGGAAGAAACCTGAAGCTGAAATAGGAGGAAATAAATAAATGCATCCTAACAGCTGAAACTATATTAACAAGCTTTCCTAGCAGTTGATGAGCCTGAGAAATTTTAGCAATTTACTTTATATTAGCTTCCCATATTGTACAAGCTTATCTAGAACACAGACCGGTTTTTATTATTGCAAATTTATTTGAACTTTGACTAATGCACACTTAAAATATTTGTCTCTTACTTTAAGAATTATAATCTCAAGTGACAAGGCAAGGGAAAGGTGAAGGAATAGAAATTAACTCTATCACAAGAAAAAAACAACCCTGCTTTATTTGTGTAGTTTAAATCAAATCATGATTGAAGCAAGCTATTTGTTAATTAATTACTGGTAATTAACTGGCATTCAATGAACTATGCATTCAGGATCAGTAATACAACAAATAAATCACAATGCTAGACACTTAAAACTGTTATAACAACAAATTTCTTAACATCATTATAGAACTAATCCCAAAAAGATCTACCTTCCCTTCCTCCCTATTTAGCTGATTTGGGTTGCAGGCCCCTATCCCCTCTTCAGGGATGATGAGAGGCTGCATATACCCAGATTCCCATGCCACTGTAGTCTTTCCAGCCCAGATTCTGCCCTGCCCTTGCTGTTCCCCAGGCAACAGTGAGAAAGTCTCTACAGCATCAGGCACCATGGGGTTGGAGTCCCACATGCTGCTCCATGCTGCCAGCACCCAGATGGGTGCAGCATTCTTAGGAAGGTTCTTTTGTAGCCCTTGTGGGATTACAGTGCAATGAAGAAACAGCTGTCAGTGCCCAACCAGATCCTGGCCATGGCTGCTGCCACTCCAGGGTCTCTCCCCAATGCTAAAATTTTCATCCCTCATTTATACTTCTTTTCATGCTGACTTATTTTCTCAAAAGCCTCTTGGTAGTTTTCTGGTTGCTCTTAAATCTGGTTAATAGGTCTCTTCCTCTCAAACATGATTAGTTTGATGTTGATTACTTTTCAAACAGTTTTAGCTTTTGAGTCACGCACTCTGTGTGTGTTTAGCCTCCTATCCCAAAACCAGTTATAATCCAGGCCATTTTGCCAAGAATGGGATATGTGGACTCCCCTACTGAACCCTGTTTTGTGGATGGGGCAATCAAGGCAAGAGGGTTTTCTGGGGACGCATGAGGTCTGCATGTGAGGGTAGATTCCAGACTCTTAGTCTAGCATGGGGTAAGCTGGCTGAAATGGAGATGTAGGGACCAGGGGAATTTAGGAGAGTGGAAAGGAAATTTAATTGCCTTGTTGCACAGGGAAGGAGTTTGGACAGTAAGGGGAAAGCAACATAGCCAAGCAAAACCACCACAGGTGAGAGACAGCCGTGTTGGCATCTGCTGGTCAATCTGAGGGAAAAATCTATCTTCTGTCTTGGTAACACCAATGTGAGGAGACAGTTCCACCCTCTCCTTGCTGTTACTGCAAAGCTTCCAAGCAAATCTGTCATAAGATTTATGGAGCCCACTGCAGCGCTGAGAAGGCACAGCAATACCTTACTGCTGAGATCTCACTGACTTCATTGGAAATGAGTGATCTGAACAGTGTTAGGAGATCTGGGTCTGGGATATTGCCTGTCATGAATCATGGATTAGAATCACTGTCTAGACTTGTTTATAAAAATCCTATGCAATAGAAAAGAATTTTTTTTTAATTATTACCATTGATATAGAACTTAATGTTTGGAGTTTCTTAACAATATATCAGAGGAATATGTGGCTTAACTCTTTGACAGATTTAAGCCATTTTATAGATATATTGCATAGCTATAATTTAGAAATGCCTACTAAACATCACAATCTTGACATTATTTTCCATTTCCTTTCAACTAAAAATTACAATTTTTCCATTTGTCTACAACATAATTTTTCTTTATTTCCTCATTAGGTCAGTTCAGCCTCATGTCTTTATTTTTTTTTTGTTTGTAAGTGAATATAGTCTATTAGAAAAGAATCCAAAATATAACCAAATGAACAGGTGGAGCAGGTAATATTTTGTAGGTTGTCCCATAAGTAGCCTTTTTCTCATGAAGCTAAAGCCTGAGGGTGTGACTAATTAAGATTTAATCTGTATATTCTCTGTCTCCTAGAAACGCCATTGTAAGAACTTGTCCGTGTGCAATGTGCTACCATAATTTGTTCACTTGTTCAGCTGGAATTGGACTAAACTGTTCATTTACTCTGCTGAAATGCAAACTGTACAAGAGTAGGAAATGTTATGTTTAGAAGAAATGTTTGTGTCTCTAGAATCAGAAAGTTTCATCATACTCAGCAAAATCAATCTGATTGTTGACGTCTAAAAAAATTACTTTCAGGTGGAGGGACTGTTATGCTTGAAAACCTGTTTCTTCCTTTTTCTTTTAAGAAATTGCTTTCCATTAGAACTCTCTTGCCTAGAGACAGTAGGTAGAATTACAGATGTATTTGATTTTTGGGTATACGCAGCTATGCAAGGTACTACTTATTTTACAATATGATGCATAAACGTGTGTGTGTTTTAGGAATGTTCACAGGAAGAAATATTTTTATTTTGAACACCACCCAAAGAACAATGTTGTGTAGTTAACTTCAGGAGAGCAGAAGTTTTTAGTCTCTTAAATCTAAATCAGAGTTTTGATTTTGCTCTCATGGTATCCTCATATCTAGAAAGCCAATGTTAGGACTTCTTCAGCCTAGTTTACCCCTACTCTGAAGCTCTTAGCATGTTGGGTTTCTAATGAGATTTGGAAGTGAATGGGATTAATTTTTTGGTATTTGCATAAAGTTTACAGTTTACAAGTACGTGAGTTGAAAGCTTTGAGTGTGCAAAGGGTTATACCAAAGCAGCCTTGTTTTGACAAACTTTATGGATCATTTCCTTCCCAAAAGCCAAACAGTATTTCTCAAACAGCAGGCTAGCTGGTAGGCTGTGCATTCATGTTTAGTAGTCTTGTTTATTACCCAGTTCTACCAAAAAGGTAGAGCAACAAAGGGTTGAGGCATGGGCAGGAGAAAGAGACTACAAAGTGGGAAGAAAACTGCCTTGTGATGAGCAGAACAAAGCCCATCCATGGGCTGGTTGCTGGTTGTAATTGTGCTTCAGTTCAGTGCTAGGTCATTCACCAATGTGGTGACTGTCTGAAGTAAGGGCCTGAGCAGTAGTGGGACAGAGGCCACCTTCCACAAGGTTGTGCGTGGCTCCAATTTGGGTAGGGCAGAAAGGCTGACATTCAGAGAACCACAGAATCACAGGGGTTGGGAGATACCCTTGGAGGGTCCAAGCTTCTTCTCAGAGCAGCCCCAGTCAGATTGGGTTGCTCAGGGCATTGTTCAGTCATGTTTGGAGACCCTCAAGGACAAAGACTCTGCAGCCTTCCTGTGCACCTGTTCCATGTGTGGGCACCCTTGTGGTGACAGTCTTTTCCTTTTATCTAACTGGGATTTCTCCATCTGCCCGAGTGGGCCTGGTGCTGCTTGTCTTTCCACCATGGAGCACCTCTGGGATATATCACCTCAGAATTCATCTTTGCAGCCTCCCGGCAGGCAGCTCTAGTCACCAGTTAGGTCTGTCTCTGAGATGTCTCTTCTTGATGGTGACCAAAGAATCACAGACTTAGAGACTCAGAGAATGGTTTGGGTTAGAAGGGACCTTTTAAAGATCATCTGTTCAACTGAGGCAGCAAAGGGAGGCCCAGCTGGCCTGTGCAAGGTCTGCCAGCACTTGATAAAAGAATTGCTGATCGCCAAGTCTTGTGTGGCCCTTTCTTCCCCATACCCCAGTTCTGTCTCTGGAGCATGGAGAGGTGGCATCTTTTCTGCACAGATCCCTGAAGGAGAGGGGAGGAGAGGCTCTGACATCCTTTGGGCTGCAGTGCCAGCACAATGCAAGGAGCCTATTGGAGGCCACTGAGGGAGGTTCTTGGGACCTGCAGGGGGGGATGGGTTCAGTCTGAGGTTCACTCTTGGTCTTTTCTCTAGTTTTAAGGACAATTTTTTTTCACTGCTTTTTGTTTGTTTGTTTGTTTTTTGTTTTGTTTTGTTTTGTTTGTTTGTTTGTTTGTTTTAGTAAGAAGGGAGAGACATCTGTCCACGGAAAGACCTTAATAGTGTGTTCATTCTGAACACCTTGGCTTGGGAGTCATCATGAATTCCTAAGCAGATGCAGCTACTCCCTCCTTCTGTGCATAGATGTTAAGGATATAATGGTAATAAGGGTGGAGAACTGAATTTCCTCCTATCCCGAAACTTTTTGAATAATGACTCTGGACCTATAAAGCTTTCTCTTGTTCATAGTCTTCTAAAACATAATAGTAAGCCTTCAGATATTATATACCATGAGGCACAGTAAGTATGAGAGATGCTTTCAAAATACATGATATTTAGGTTGCTATGAGGTTTATGTATTTTATAAAAAAAATGAGAATTGAGAATTACCCTCTCCTTACACTTTCAGGGACAATTTCACGGGTGTATCTTGTACCTCCATAATACTTACCTTTTAAGAAATTTAACACCTGTGCCAATCTTTTATTTGCATCAAAATAATAACTTAATTACTTCCTTCTGTTTATATTTAACTGAAAGTAGATTAAAATATTAACTGTGACTTTATTTAGCCATTGTAAGTCATAGGCATAAATTATCCAACAACTTACTTTAACTGTGTCTACTGTTATCACACTCATTTAATTAAATTTGCTGTATCTGAACCCAGGTTTAACCCAAGTTTGCACTTACACTTTAAAAGGTTCAATGCATTGGCCAGTTTTGAAAATCGTTCCTTCTAGGTTTGGCAGCATGACAATATAGCAGAGCAACCTTTTTCTGTCCTGTGTTACAACTAGAAGGGGCTTAATAAGTGCAGTTTATTTAAAGTGCTTTTATTCTTAAGTCATTCTTGATTGTTTTTATTACAAATTTTTCATGCTCCACAATTAAATGTATAGAGGACTCGATTTCATTAGTATTTATCTGCCATGTCACACATTATTTGTGGACAACTCAAGCAATGAAACAAAGAAATCCCTCTGACATTTTAAAGTAGATGTAACATATCTGAAAAGTAACGTTAATCCACTTTCCCAGAGATATTTAAAGAGAATGGAAATTCATACTGAAAGATCATCTAAACTATTTACTGGTGTGATCCTAAATTTCTTTCTTCTCCTAAGATGATCTGCTGAACTGAGTGGTCATCTTGTCAGCACAGTAATTAACTACAGAATATGTAGCAGTAGGCAAACACCAATTGTTGTGCAAAGGTGCTTCAAAGACATTTATCAGGTGCACTTAAATGATCAGCAACATAACACAATAAATGCTCAGTTTTAGTGAACTGGTGGAGAGAGGTTGTGGAGACTTGCTGAGAGCACTTACAGTGTTGATCTCAGAGTTACACACAAAAGTGAAGCTGAAGTCTTGGGAAGTACGTTATGGATGTGTCAAAAAAGCAGTTCAGGGAGAGACTTAACCACTGACCACACCTTTGTTGTTCTAAATGAGCATTTTCCAGGGTGATTCAGCACAGGAATTGTTTGCTGTCATGCTAATTTTGTGGGTGTGGTGGCACACGATTTAGAAAGAGTGCACCATGTTGCCTTTACATTTAGTCTCGTCTTGAGAACAGATCTAGTTCTGTTTTTAGAAGATTGCAGGTGTATCCAGACAGAATCAAGGATGTATATCCATTATTCTCAGACCATGTCTTGCTTCTCAGTGCAAAACCCTACAAGTCTACTGCTAATTAATTGCAAAATAATGTAGACTAGTTGGCTATGTTAGGGTTTGAGTTCATAAGCATACATTGACTGCTTTGTGTTCATCTGGCAACAGAAAGCAGCTTTGATCCAATTAAAGAGTTTTGAACAGTGCCTACCCCAATGAAGTTGCGTTTCACTGTGGTTTCCCAGATAGTTCTGCAAGGGAGAAGATCTCTTAATAGCTGACCGTGTCAAGCACTTTGTACTGGTCTGATGAACTGTCTCTGAAACTTAAAATGAACAGAGAAATAACAGTGGATTTTATAAATCTTCATGTCACATGAGTTATATGGGTTGTTTGTTGATTTCTTTTTTGACATTTCGAAGATTTTTTAATAACAGAAGGAATTCCCAGCTGGAGAGTTTAAAAATAATGAATCTTTGAACTCATGCCAGTAACTGTATGGTAGAAAAAACATTGTAAGGATGTTATCTTATACTTCAAACGTTCAACCTAAAAATTCAGAGATAAGGCTACCCTGAAAAACTTGTAATAAACCAAAAAAAAAGCAAATCAATGCAGAAGGTTGCCTTAATTACTTTAACACAACCTTACCTCTTTCCCCCAGCGGCAACACAAAGAACAGGAAAGAGAAAGAAACAAAAAATAGAAAAAAGTATTTTTGAAAATAGCTGTGGGCAGAAAACAATGCCTGTGTTCTAATTATAAACACAGATAGATTTCTGTTTACTAATATTTATATGCCTGTGACCTGTCTGGAAAAAATAAGAGAGGGAGGCCAGAAATAATCTGATAAGGTATGATTTGTTTGAGTAATGAGGATTGAGGTGACTGCATGAACAGAAAAGCTCTCTAAAATGTGTTCTGCTGAAGCATCTTGCAGCCAAACTTGAGAACTTTAGGTGGTTTTGGAACATGAATTAAATCAGAGTATGCTCCAAGTTGGAGAAAGCTGCGGAGAATTGACAGAAAGTTACAGATAGAGGTGCTCAAATATTATTCTAAATAGGAGTTATTAGAGTCCATGACTTCAGGATTAATTTGACTGCAGAAGTCTGCTGAAATATTTTACTTAGAATAATGTGAATATATGTGAAATAGCAACAACTACAACAAAATTCTTGCTACCTGTAACAGCTGTACTATTTTTTTTCAGATTCTTTGAGTACAGAAAATAATATTAAAAGATGTTATATAAAAGGTTGACTTCAGAAGGATAAAACATTCTCCTTCAGGATTCATGTTGAGACTTCCACTAGAAGTATATCTTCTGCTGGGTTTTGAAAGCAGGATTCACACTTTGGAAATAAACTGGAGAGAAAACAGTAGAGCACGTACAGAAAATTAGTATCAATATCTGGTCCTAAGGCCTCAAAGGACTTATGTACTTGATATGCCATGGCATAAAAATGCAGCAAAAGCTCTTAATCTTTCCATGTATTCCAACTTTATATTCTGTGGTAATGGAAGTAATTCCAAGGAAATCCTACCTTTTGGAGGTAAATAATACACCTTTATTTGTATAGGCATTAATGATCCCTCATCTCAACATTTTGTTGAAGGAATACGGACCTTCCTGATTTTTTCACAGACCTTGACTTCCTTTGTTTCTGGGTGGTGAATTTATGAATGTTTCTGGAATATTCTTAAAGTTTACACAAATATATTTCATTGAAGTACACTGTCATCAGGAGTGGCAGTATGAGTCATAGTTGGTGAGCCAATGGGGGCAGTTCCTTTTGCATGAAATAACCTTTTATTTCATAACTCAGAATGATACAACCCTCCTAATTCTGAGCCTTATGCTAAAAGTTGAGAATTCAGATTTAGCTTCATTTTCTGTGGGTTTTGTTGGTTTAGGTTTTTTTCAGCTTCCACTGCCAATTATGTATAAAATAGAAAAATTACTATTATACTGTCATGCACACTGCAAGTGCTCAAAGCTTATAAGCCAGCTTTACTTAAAGGTCATGAAAATTATCTCATTAAAATTCAGAAGGCTGACATGGTCTACAGTTAAAAACAATAAATAGAAAACCTTCTCACTTCCTGTCTTGTTTGCTTTTTCTCAAACCAATTTAAGAGATTACATATATCTCACCTTTTATACTTGAACAGGTGGCTGATTTTAACTCATCAGATGCTTGTATGAATTTACCACTCATTTCTATAGTGAAAACCTTTTTGGCTTAGTGTGGAAGATTGGGCTAGGTAAAAAGAACCATTATTTTAGACAGTTTCCCCATGTGTATAAAACTTCTTATGTCAGTCTTTGAAGCATTACATCAGTTCTGTAGCTCTTCATATCTGTGTTTCCAAAATCTATCCAAAATAGAGAACACTTCCAATATCCTTTATATTAATCCAATTTATGTTTATCCAGGTGTATCAGATCCTGAAAAAAAGACTGAGCAAGTTGCCTAAAATAGCTTTGGGGGTGGAAGGGGGTGTGTGTGGGGTGCGTGCGGGGGTTGTGGAATTATGCCTGTGGTTCCCAAAATTGAAATCTTCACTGTAATGTGTGAAAGTCATCCTTTCTCTTTCCCCATCTTGCGATACCTATCTTCCATCATTCCCAGTTTTCAGCTTGGATTGATAAGCAGAACTGGGATTACCCATCCTTATGGTGTTTCTTATGGGTGTCTGCCTCTTGATTTCACCGCTCTTAACAAAAATATCACGTGAATTGTCTGAAATCTTGGCAACTTAAATGAGGGTCCCTTGTGGTGTGCTCTCTGGTATGGTTTCAGTGTAAAGTAGATGGAAAGCAAACATGACCCTTCAGCAGCTCCCCTGTGGTGTACAAGAATGGTAAAACATGATCAACCAGTGAGCATGGTCAGAAGAACTATAGCTTGAAATGATACTCAGTTGCTACTTTATACATTTAGAGTTCATAGAAATTACATGATTTCTCTCTATCCTTCTACTGAAGGTGTTCATCAAGAGACATTACAGGATATTTCCAAGAAAAAGTGGAATAAAATAGAAATGCCATCTCATCAGTTTGTGGTAAACTGTCTGACTAGAGTGGTCCTCTAAACTCAGGAAATATTAACTTGGAAAATGCCAAATTCTAAGTTACAGGAATGCAGTTTTGGAAATCAAATGTCTTTGAAAATCAGTTTGGTCTAATTTGGAGTCTCAAACCCCGAGGACATTCAACACTAATGTAGTACTGTATAAAACATTATAAACCACACATAAATATGACTCAAACATCAATGTGGAGTTAAATGATGGTCACAGAACCTGTGTGATATACACTCAATTGTCATACTCTCAGCATAGGTTTTGTAATAGGTCTCTATCACAGTGACTCTAAGTTACCTTATACTCCAAACTTTCAATGGTAAGAGTACAAAATTACTGTTGGGCAAGAAAAATAATACTGCAAATACTTCAGTATATTTCAAACGTAAATACAAGTTGTCTTGGATTATGATATAGGTTCTTTTTTAATGTGGTATTATGCTATGATATATAAATAACCTGATCAGTCATAAATTATAATCCTGTAGAAATTCTTAATTCCAAAATTCTCGTGAGAAATCTGACTCATAAATGTTACCAGCTGTTCCATTTGAAAACATCTTAGGTTTTTAGAATTCTAGTTCAGCCTATGGTATTTAAGATGTTCAGCTTTTGTTGAAAACTTTTCCCATTTTCCATCCTTCAAAAATGTGTAATATATCAAGTTCAAATGAGAAAGCATAGTCAAAATAGGAGAATTTTTTTTCTGTAAAAGTTTTAATGATTTTAAGGATTTTTAATTGCTTTTAGAGATATCAGCCAGTTCAATAAGGCAGCTTTCTCTAGTTGTGGTAGAAGGGGTCACAAAGCAACTACTGAACAAAGGCAGGAGTGTTGCCTTTCAAATTACTACCTGGAGGGAAAGGATAAGATCAAGAAAAGCTTCATAAGATAAACAGATGGAACCAAATATGCTTTCTCTTTTTTTCCATATATTTGATGACAAACAGCTTTCTGAAATTCAGACCAGAAAATAAGATACATTTGAATGTATTATTTGTTTCTAACAGTTTTCCCAGTTCAATATACATACCATGTTAAGTCACTGTTATGGTTTACTTGAGACAATATGCAATTACTAGAATCAAAATGTAATACAGTAATTTATGAGCTTGTTTACTGTCTCCAGTGCTGTCAGTATAGTTTCTAATTTGAGAAGCCATACCTCCTCCTAATTTGAAATCTTCATAGAATTTAAATTGTAGATTTTTTCAAAGTTTCTGGGTAGTATGTAATTTTTTTTTTAAACAAAACTTTGAGACTCTTTACTGTAGTCTTCTTATGGACACAGAGGGATACTTAAATCCTTTTAAATTTTCATGATTAAAAAGTCTTATGAGATGCTTAAATGAGGTGAATTTTGATAGAAAGTACTAGCTAGTATATAAAGTTAAAGAAAAAAAGTGTGGGGAAAAGGAGAGGTTAGCATATCCTTTGGTTTTGTTTCTACAGGGGAGAAGGGATGAAAGAGCTGCCTTTTAAAATGTTTCTACCAATCCTAATGTCTCAACTGTAATTTGTAAAATGGAGAAAAAAATGAGTCTTTTACCTAGCATATGCATTAAGTAGAAAATATCTAAAATACACACCCCCAAGAAAAAAAAATGGTACTGTTTGTCAGCTGACACTGATTTTATCCATTATGAGCAATTCTTTCCTTGTAGAATTAAGGGAAAGATGTTCAAAAGTTTATATAGGAAAAGTACCAAAGAAATCACCATGTTAGGATCAACACAATGCATAGTTTGAGTATTAACTTCTTTAGGAAAACATTTTGCTTTTTTGACATCTAATAGGAGACCTGAGAAACATTATGAAAACAAAACAAAACAAAAAAAACAACAAAACATTGTGGTGTAGAGTGGATGGGTGGAATTTTGAGAAGCATTTCAGTAACTGTCACTTTTTATGCCTTCAGAGATTCAAAAGAATCTGTATGAAGTGAGTAGTAAACTCACTGTGAGTTTACTACTGTGAGTACACTCACTGTGTAAATTGAGTAATAGTTTCACGTAGATTCAGTTAGTCATGAGTGACAATAAACACTGTTATTCCTTCACTCTCTTTGGTTTCATATTTAACAGCTGTTTAGATCAAAGATTTTATTCACAGCTGCATATTGCTGAATGCCTGGATGAAGGGAGGGGAGAGACAAAAAATGGGCAAAGCCAGTAAATCTGAGACCAAATCTTCTGAGAGATTAACATAAGAATTAATTTTTTATGAAAAGCCATGCTGAATATTATGAGCAATTTTTCTGAAGTGTAGAAATAGGAAGTAATTTTCTTAAGTTCAGGAAAAAAGTAAACCATCTTCCTCTTTGAAGCGTCTCCTAATGACATGCAGTTGGAAGTATATTTCTTCTGAAGGTAAAAGCCTTTACACAGAAGCAATTGAGCTTCCATTAAATTATGGAAATAAATCAATGAAAAATTTCATCAGCAATTCTCTCAAGCAAGTTTTGACCACAGAAATGAAAAAGTCATGCCTGAGATACAAAACCAGCCAAGTCTGAAGTTTAAGTGTGACTTGTTTTGTAATGTTGACCATTGGACAGTAAAGCTTGGGAGTTCTTCAAAAGTTAAATTGTTTTCCACCTTCCTGATTTTCTTTTATATCCATCATTATAACTCTTGGTAAAGTGACTTTAAAAAATCAGTTACATGTTATTATGGAATCGTCATTCCTCTTCTTTGTCTTCTAATTAAAGTTTTTCTGAAATCTTTTTGCAGCTATTTTTCATAGTCTTATACAAACCAGGAAAAAGCCTAATGTTCAACTGAAGGCAGCAGTACAATTCAGCCAATGAGGCACCTGCAGTGATGACCTCAGTTAAAAATAACTCTTCAGGGTAGAAATAGTACTTCACTTTTAGGTTAGTCTATATGACCTCAAAAGGTCCCTTCCAATCTAAACAAATCTGTCAGTCTGTTATTCATGCTTACTGGACTCAGTTTTCAAGCTGATTTTTGTTTTGTTTTGTTTCCCACCCCCACTGTCATGCCCTCAAACCATTCCTGATTCAGATGGTCAACATTTATTCCTTTTTGGAAAAAAAAATTAAAAATGTGAGTTTAGGTAAACCTGGCAAATGCCATAACTCAAGATTAAAGCCTCAACTATCACTGTAAATTTGTTTTTAGGAGTTTTCACAGCTATTGCTGACTGAGGAGAAATATGATTCAACCATCATTATGCGGAGTATATTTTAACCGTATTGGCCCTGAAGAACATTTGTATCACAGTTGCATACAAAGTGCTTATTTTACAAAATGTGCTGCAAAACACTTATTCAGATGCATTGAGATATTTGCATGACTTACTAAAGCTGAACTTACACTATTAATTAACTCAGTCCTTTTTGTGATGTACTATCCCTGCTTCTCTTACTGTTTGTGTAAAATTATCAGTCAGTTTGCAAGCATCAGTTATTTTTTTATTGGATGACTAAGGCTTTAGTCCAATCTTTTGTCTTTTTCATAGATAATAAGAAAAAGAATTTGGCTTCTGGACCTGACATACAAAATAATCAATATGAATGAAATATTACCTTATTAAGTGCTATGGCTTATGACCATGGAAATTCAGTCTCAGCTTCGCCAGTTTAATTATTTAGCCTTTCCATTTGATAATATTTCTATGTCTCCAAGTTAAGATGCTTGAAATGTTCCAAAACATTAGAAATCCTAAGGAGGGAAGGTGTTTTCCTGGTAGCATTCATTGTATACAATAAATTTCATGCATCATTTCCCAAAATAAGTCTGTGCATACCTTCATCAATAACATGCAAAACATTCAGAGACAATATTATTCAGTTGTGTACTCTGCCCAAAGCAGAGCTTGTGCTGTTATTAATTTTTTCCTTACTGTGGAATATGAAGAAAAAGCAGTAGATGAAAGTAGCCAGTTAAATGTTTATTATTTGACAGCTGTCTGTCTCTGCACAAGAGATCCCCAATGTACAGTCAAGTTTAAAAATAGCTTCACAGGCTATGGTACATTAAACTGGAAAACCTTTTTTGCTGTATTTTTTTCCTTAATGCCAGATAAATAGCCATTAGGTTGAGCTGAATTCAAATAGGATTGTGCTTGGAGTTGTCATCAGAAAAATCAATATTTCATTTGATGAAGTTGTTAGCCAGCCTAGTAAGCTGAAAATATCAGGCAAATCCATACTTCACTTTTCATTTCTATCCCTCAGGTACAACCAAGTATATTATCCTTGTGATTTCCTTTTTGGATAGAAACGGTGATCACAGAAGCTCTGTGAGCTCTTTCATGCTAAAGGTCAACAGGATATAGACCAGAGCAAAGCACTGGTCCTGTCTCTGAGGGTACTGTCTCCACTCACTTCACACTTTTTAATAGTTCTAAAAATGGACCTACACGATGCTGTTGTTGCAATGATATTCACTCTGTAAATCTCTGCATTCAGTTGGGTGAAAATATCCCGTGAGTAGGATCAATAATCCTCTAACTAGGTAATCTGGAAAAAGTGAAACTAAAGGAAAAACCACATGGACAATCCCTTCTGTAAATTTCCCATGTGCAATACCCTTCACTGTAAAAGCTCATGTTGCAGCAGGTCTATGCTTTCCTAACACTTAACACTAAAAAGCAGAAACTGATGATACATTATTCACAAACTCCTCTCTAGATCTGAATATGGCTACAACTTTAGATGATAAATTTATCTTTCTTCTAAGGAAAACAGGTTTCAGTTAATGTTCTGTATACTACTTTTAACATCGTAACTTTTATGTGAACAATTAGGGTAAGACAATCATATTATTTTGGCATAGATCATCAACTATTCAAGTATTAGTACTTATCCCCAGTTGTATATGATTAAATAGTATAAAAAATGAGCCAGAACATGAGAGTCATCAAAAATGGCCTTAACTTTCCTTTCCCTTTACATTTCCACCTTTTCTTTAATTAGAATTTTCTGTCCACTACAGTAGATGAAAATAATAAACTATGCATTGCCAAAATGCTCAAAATGCCCATCACCAGTTTCCAGTTTTCTTAAATTACTTCTATCTGGTGTATATGCATTTATTAAGTACCACAGTCTAAGCTGGGAGAGCTATTCAGAAATGTGCGTCTCAGAGAAATTAGCAAAACTGAGAGTGTGTGGGAAGGGGGCAGAGTGTTTAATAATGCAATCCCACAGTCCTTTTAACTCTGCGGGAGGTGCTTATGGCAGTAGTCCCCAAAAAAAAAATCTCTGTAGCTACAGATGATTTTTTCCCCCCCTTTGAATAATTTTTGACAGTTAGCAAAAAGGTGGCATCTCTGCTTGCAGGGGGTGCATAACATTCAGTGGCTATAGAGCCTAAGGTAGGAAGATCTACTGCTCTATTTCCATTGCAAATTTCATATAACAGAGTGGAAATGTCACATCAGGCACTCTAACTCAATTTCAAATCCCTTCTACTCCTCAGTATAATTGTCTATTTCTGTTTTAGAAAGCTGGATGTTTAGAAACTAAGGGTCAGATATTCAATTTGGGGTAAATTATCAGGTCTCCTGGAGTTCGGGCAGCTTAATCTATCTGGGATGTATCCCGAAGAACATTGAAAAGGAATGTGATAAATAAGATTTGTAATACTTTTATTTGACCTTTAACAAGGTTAAAACATTAGTAATTCACGTTATCGTTGTCTGTGACACTTCTACTCAAAGAAGGGATTTGATATTTCAGCGAGAATTCATGTCTAACATACGGCAAAAAGTAGCATAACAGAAGTACTAAAAGATATTTTCTTCTGAGCAGTGGTATTCTCATCTCTACAACCTTCACAAACATGGGAGATAATTGCATGGAGGGATTTGGGATCCTATGTTCCTTACTTTTGTTGATATTTTTCCTCTTAAAAAAGAGGAAAAAAAGTTGATGATAGAAATACCTCATAGAAGCTTGTGAGATTTCTTTTGGGAAATCAAACTATACAATGTGTATTTTGTGGTTCTGTGGGGATAGGGAGGAGCAGGTTATTTTATCTAAAACTGAGGGTGAGAATGAAATGTCATGAGATGGAAAGAAAAGAAATGGAAGGGAATTTACTTTCCTTCCCAGGAAGGCAAGATTAAAACTGATGTTCAAGGTATCTTCTTTAAATTCTGTTTATATGTGATTTTGTGATAACGGCCAGTACAAGAAGTAAAAATGTTTAAATGAAAAACCTCACTCTATTCTGGGGACTTGAGTCATTTCCACTGTTCACGCTGAGTTTGAATACAGACAAAGGTATTTGATGTGTCTTTCTGAAAGCCTTACACATTGTGTCTTGGAAAAAACAAACTAACCAGCTCTTGTTTTAGAGTGATAGAATAATGTCTGTTTGGAAGCTCGTTCTTTTGTCTGCTTTTCCTGATGTAATGGTTTGAAAAGCAAAACAACGAGGGACTCAAGTCAGAAATACAAAACAAGAGAAAATTCAATGGTACAAA
>JANHFX010018751.1:0-29692 GCA_027560015.1 Chloroceryle amazona | reverse complement strand
TTGTGCGTTGTTGTGATGTGTGGGGCGCACTCGTCGTCAGTTAAGCTGTTGTTGCGCTTTCTGGGGTATTGACCAGATTTTCGAAACACATTAGGTATAAAAGTGTTCAAAACGTATGAGGAAGACCTCGTTTTCAAAAAACTCAGATTTAGATTTACATACTAAAGCACACGTCCTTTTTCTTTATCATGAGCATTTTTGTTAGAATCTAGTCATGTACTTGCAGTTGCTGTGTTGTCTTGGAATGACCTGAAAATACAGGATTTAATTGACAATAGCCTTATTTGTCTTAACAGCTTATGTCAAACTTCATTGTACTTAAATTCTCTTCCTGAAGGTGTAGGCTTTTTGCAAATAGAATTTCATTAGCTTCTTAGTTCTTGATGTTTTCATCCTTCTGGTTTTAGTACGTATTTTGCCCTTTGAAGGCATATATACATTCTCATTACAGTAAGACTGATTCACTATATTCTTATTACCAAAGACTGCTGGATGTCCATATCTGATGCACAGACAGCAGATTGCCTATTTGCAAAGGCGGTAAAGCTAAGCAGCCAGCCTGTACTGCACTTAATATTGCTCCTAACCAGTGCTTTAATGATATCTGTTTTGAAACACAAGGCAATCCTTTGTTCAGCAGTGACAGTGATAAATATGGTTTTCAGTTGTTTTGGTAATTTCTTCATTTGGTCTCTACTCCATAGGGAATAAACAGTTAAAATTATTACCAGCTTTTCATTCTGATGATATTGGCTCATTGTTTGCCATGACCATTTGGTCAGGATAGAACTACTGGGGAAAATAACCATCCTGAAAATGCAAAGCTTTGAAGAGAAATGACACGTGGTGGATATTTGCTGCTCAGTGTTTGCATTTCCAGGGTCTTTTAGAAAGGACATTTTTTTCTGCTGCTGTTCATATAGCTGGTGTATTTGCTGGGTGTGAACCCCAGTGTTATCAAACATGTCTAATGCAGCCAGTGACATTCAAAAATCTGATGAATTCATGACTTGATTCTGCAAGGTGTCTGCATGAAATAATTTCAAAGCCCACTGATATTAAATAGGGGTAAAACTGACTGTGTTTTTGACAGGGTCATTCAGCATTGTAGGCTCCTCTAATATTATTATTTTAACATGGGTACAGGACCTTCAGTAGTCATCCAGAGTGTTTCAAACTTTCTTTGTTGTTTTCCATTGATTATCCACTTGCTACACAGAAATAGCTGGAGATATCTCCAAACAGGTAATTTTAAATGAGGCCTCTTTTGATGTACAAATAAGATATACCTTCTGGCACATTCTGGAAATAAGAACCATCAGAAAAGTGAGACTGATGGTTGTGTTTTGTTTTTTTTTTATTGTTTCAGAAAAGGTATCAATCGACAGCTATTGACTGACTAATAAATAATTTTAAAAATTACAGATTTTTAAATTTTTCTTTTGTAATGAAATGCCTTTTAGGAATAACTTAATAATCTTAGCTTTCTTCCTGTTACCTTCTATTCTAAAGAATCATTTTACCTACTTCTGCTGCAAGCTACTGTTAAGTGTTCCAACACACTGAAAAGGAATGACAGAATCACAGAATAGTAGGGGTTGAAAATGGCCTCTGGAGATCATCTAGTCTAAACCCCCTGCTAAAGCAAGTTTGACTAGAGCAGGTTGCACAGGAGTGTGTCCAGGCAGGTTTTGAAAATCTCCAGAGCAGGAGACTTTCAGAGAAGTTTTTCCTGATGTTGAGGTGGAACATCCTGTTGTGCCCATTGCCCTCTGTCCTATCACTAGGAAGCACTGAAAAGAGACTGTCCTCATATTCTTGACACCTTCAGATATTTATAACATTGATAAGATCACCTCTCAGCCTTCTCTTTTCTAGTCTAAACACCACCACATCCCTCAGTCTTTCCTTGTGAGAGAGATGTTCCAGTCCCTTAATCATCCTTGTAGCCCTCTGTTGGACTCTTTCCAGTAATTCCTTGGATAATCAGGGCATAGTGATTCCAGAAGCTTTATTATGAATGTTACGTCACTTGATAGTGTTCTTTAAATATCAGCCTCTAAAGTTCCTGCCTAGAAGACAACTGGTTGTACTACTAAAATTAATAATAATAAAAAAATAAAACCAATAATTGATAATTTTGGTGGAGAAAAGTTGGAAAATGTGATTCCTAGAGGCTCAGAGAACAGATGCCAAATCAAATTAAAACAAGGCCCCAAACTCCCTCAAGATTATATAAATATACATACTGATCAATCTACATTTTTGCACATCATCAAAGTGTTTTAGCAGCCCAACTTGCTGTGTTTTGAGCTGAAAATCCATGGAAAATAACATAGGAATCATATGTGGTAATAATTTTTTAATTATTTATTTTCTGCAGAAATTTTGGGTCAATTTGTTTTGAACTAATTCAGCCCTTTAAAAAATCAGCATTATGAAATGGGAATTTACTGAATAGCTTGAAGGGTAAAATGAAGTATATTTATTTAACAAGTAAAAGAAACCAGCTTTCATTTTGCTGACAGAATTATTGTTGAACCAGCATATTCCATGGACAGGTCAAGATACTCTCATTTTGCTGTCTTGTCCACACTTTTGGAAGCCCACAGTCTCTGAGGTAATACAGACTCCCTTCTGTACTGTGGTCCACCTCCATACCATCTGCTATTTTCTCTGCTATCTGGTTGTTCACTGCTTTATCAACAAAAGAATGACCAATTCTCTACCAGAAATTTTTCTTCTTCTGCAAGGACCAGAAAATATTAAACATCTTTAGTCTTCTGAATCTCAGCTGTGATAGATGTCACAGAGCACCAAAATATGACCTGTAGATCTCTGGGCATCCAAAAGACTGCAGTAGCTGGTCAACAGGGTTTTCAGTTAGGTTTTCAGTAAAAACCTTGCTTTTAAAGGTTCACAGATGTTATGAAGATAATTTTTTCAAAACATCTAAGAATCTTGACAAGTTTAAAACTGCATTTCCTTAGGGATCTGTGTGCTAAATAATACCATTTGGGGGAGATGTTTCACTGCAGCTCTGCGAGACTTGCAGCTCCATTTTGTCCAATCTCTGAACATAGCAACAGAGGGAAAAGGGCAGGTCAGAAGCTTGTCCGTGACAAAAGACAACCATTAAACTTGACAAACTAGTAAAAAGGAACAGATTAAAAAAAGAATAAACAGAGGGAAGAAACCCAGATTAGCACAATCAGGATAATGTGCAATTTGGCAACTTCAAAATTTCTGGAAAAATGTATGTCTTCTGAAGCTAAGCAGGGAGGATGCCATTGCCAAGAAGATCTAGGTTTTCTAGAGAGCATAGGCTGAAGGAAAAGCAGAATCTAGGAAAATGGATGAATAGTTTAAAAATACTTTCCCATTTCTCCGGTTTCCCCAGCTGTATGAGCCTGGGTAGATAAAGCAAATTTAGTCTTAGTTTCAAGGCAGGATTTCAGTGTCTGGTTCTAGACCATTTCAGTAACAGAAACCTCTTGCTTTGTCCCTTCTTACCACAGTGTAGTGTGGGAAGCTCCATTTCAGAATAGTTGTATCTTTTGCTCTTGCTTCTTCTTGTGATTTTGTCAGAAAAAGTAAACAAACAACACACCAAACAAAAAAACCCTTTCTTGATCATGCTCCTAAAAGTGCTCTCACTTCAGCACTGTTTGGTATTTATATTCTTCACCACCTAATATTTATGGATAGTTTTTATATACTTTCTCAGCACTCCTTTTACTGGACCAAAAATTTTCATTTAATCTTTTCTTGCAAGATATGACTTTCATTTCATATGATGATCATTGTAAAACTCTCTATTTTTTTTCTTGAATTTCATGCCATTATTATTACTATTACACTGATCATTGAGATAGTTTGTTTTTTTGTTTTTTTTTTTCTGCATGATATGCCAGTCTCTTCTAAAACAAGTAGTGCTGTCCAAACTTTTTTATTAAAAAAAAAAACAAAAAACCCCCAAACCAACACATGTTTGATCAGTCCCATTATTTAAAATGGTAGCTTTACTGAAAATCTCAGTCACAGTATTTTCTCTGAAGGTTAGTGGTTATTATTAGCCCTTTACTAGTTTCTAATCCATCACTATTATTTTCCATCTTTTCAACTCTATTACTTTTCCATGTGAGATTACTAATTAATTACACACGGAAGTCCAATTCTTGTATTTCTATAATTTAGGAAATTTAGTTGCCAGATTATCTGCGCTGAAAACTTTAATGTCTAACACCATTTGCTTTAACTTCTGTATTCACAGTTGCTTTTGACATAAATTTTTGTTATAATGCCTTGCACATTATTGAGTTTGTATCAACAGTTCTGAACATTTGGATCAAGTAATTTTCTGATTTTTTTTTTTTTTCTTGTGTGTTGTGGTTTTAATTTTGAAATTGTTTTTAATGTATGTTACTGTTACTATTCACTAGATATAAAAACAAACCCAAAACTCACTTGTCTTAAAAATCTTTGCATGAATCCATGCAGTGTTAGTTTTACAGTTGGACATGGTGATTTTAATGGTCTTTTCCAACTTAAATGATTCTTTGGTTCTATAATGATTTTGTTTGTCAGATATGAAACAACTTGTTGGGGGAGATCATTGGTCGCAACCAACTTGTGGTCATTAAGCTGTTTGAGTTCTCCTTACAGTTTGATTGTGGTGGACTCCTATTTTCCTGCTATCCTTAAGTTCATCTTCTCTTCATCCCTAGATAAATAACTGCTTAATTGTGAAAATCTTTATGTATCAGTTTGGTTTTGGAGCCAAATTAAGTCTATCATTAATCTCTACTTAGAATTTTCTCCATAGTAATCTTACTTTTTTAAATTATTTTTTTTCTTTTGTATACCTGAAGAATCTTAAGTAATTTGCTTTAATAGCCTTTCCCAGGACTGTCTCACTTTTCTCTTAACTTTCTATTTCTTGATTCCTAAAGAATAATTTTCCCTGCTAATCAGTTTTTGTTCTTTTTTTTTCCCTACGTAATAAATCCTTCCTGAGAGAACTATTGATTCAATTAGATCCTTTTTCAGAAGACTTTTTATCCTCTTTTTTTCCTATCATCTCCCCTGTGTAGATGCTGACAAATTTGTTATCTTGGACTTGAAGGGATTCCAGGTTTCTGCCATATTCTGGGATCCTCAGGTTTACTTCTTTCACTACCTTTTTTGATATTCAGTCTTTTGATATGAAGAAATTAGGATTCAGAATATAACCGAGGCTTCTAAGTATACCATTATGAATCATAAGTGGTGAGAGACAAATCAAAATAAAAGCTATTTGACTTTAATTTTCAGATGTTCTTTTCCTGTAATAACTACAAACAGAAGTTTGAAATTAAATTTAACATAAAAGGCAAAGATAGTTCTTTCACAGAATATTATTTTTATATTTTTTACTTACATAGTTATAAACTGATTATATTCAGTTCAATATTTTCTGTTGCACCTGTTTCACATAACAACCCCCCTTGACTTTTCCTTGGGGGGGTGGTGGTGGTGGTGAAGTGTGTGCTTCCGAATTACTAAATATTTCATTATAAATTTGATATTTTTCCCCACAGTTAAATACCCTGAACTGTCATGTTTCTACAGCAGTTGCCAGCAAGAGATAATTCTTGGGCAGAGATAGAGAGGAATCATAAAGGTAAATAGCACATCCTTTAGATGATTAAAAAGTGACCCTGATTAGCTGCAGATGGAGAACTGGTATATTTCTTTGGCCACAGGGATGGTTAAAGGTGGAGTAATGACATCTTTTCTTGATGAGGATGTAAAGGGACAAAGAATATAGAAAATGCAGATGTTATATGGAGACATGCATACATTCTCTTTATTTTGTAGACTATCTTGATAGAAGGATACAGAAATTATAGGTCTCTTGGAATGTTCTCACTGCTTCTCGTTACTCACCATTGTGAACAGGCAAGATGTCATCTATTTTACTGGGGCTACTCATATTTTTAATGTTTGCGATGCTGAAAGAATAATGGTTTCTTTGAAATTATTAAGTAGCTAAGCCTATATCAGAGCAAGCTGCTTAAGAGTAAAATCAGAGCTAAGTTCATAAGCTTGTGCTAGCAGACACAGCTTCTGTAGATGTCATGCATTGGCCCACTGGACATATTTGCCTTTTTTTCTCTATGATTGCAATTAGAAAGTTTATAATTCAACAGGATTTTACTTTTTCTTCATGATTTCAGAGAAATAAAGAGTTATTAATGAGCAAACTTTAAATATGCAAAAAAGATGATGGTCATATCTCAAATACAGTCTGATAGGTATTCCTGTCTAGATCTGTAAAACAGCTGTAGAAGTAACTTGGCTTGGGTAAAGCCTGCTGAGTATTTACATGATTACATAAAGCATTTTAAATCAAAATTTACAAGCAATCAGGAGACTTAAAAAAAAAAGGCAGTCAAGAAGTACAGCATAACATCCTTCTTCAATTTCCCCTCATTAACTACTTCATTTTTATGCATTCTGAACAGTTCCTGATCATAAGTCAAAATGTGTCCATGATCACATCCAAAGTGAACTCTCTCATAGTCTACATAATTCTTTGCTAGAATAATTGCTCGGTTTGTATGACTCAGGAACAACTTCCAATCAAAGCAATTTTAGAAATAAGATTATTTTGTTTTTACCATGATTAATTCAAATAAGTTTAAGTGAAATGTCTATCCTTTGCTTTTCACTGTAAATGTGGAAGAGTATTGGATCCATAGCCTTATTTTAGTCTTAAAGTAAAGCAATTTGCATAAACATTAATACATTTGCATAAATTATTTTCCCATGACAATCTATCAAGTAATTTGAAAAGAGTTGTAAATTATGACAATCAGTTTCATAATTGTAGTTTATGTTAATAACCTGTCTGTGGCTCTAGCTCTTTGCTGCATTATGGGCAAATTCAGATGTTGTATTCACAGTATAGTAATGCTTCTAATGTCATAGTTTAATCACAAATAGGCACTTTAAGAGAATGAAATAGATACAAAATTATTTTTTGAAAATGAAAAGTTCATAATTTCTAACCCTCTGAAATTGCAAATGCCTCCAAATAACCTGATCTATCCCACTGGATTCATCCTAGGCTTATAGAATACAAACCATGTAATATTCTTTCTTTCTAATTTCCTGTTTGTAGATTTGTGGATACTTTTGTAGATAATTTTGCGTGGGTTTTCTCAGAAGTGTTTAAGCTTGTATTTTTTATTCTGTAAATTTTGAAGTTGTAAGCACAAATCTCCTGTTTTAATAGAAGAATGACGAATAATGAAAATATCCTTGAATCTTAATTTTAAATCAGATTTTGTTTCCCTTAAGCCATTCCAAACATAATAGAAAATGAATCTGTGATTTGAGTGGTCACATGTCATGGTGCAAAGTTGAGGGTTATAGTGCGTCAGGTCAGGACACTTTCCTGTTCAGTTCAGTGAACATTAAAGTGGGATTCATGACACTGCAATAAAAGGGTTCATTTTGTTAAATTGTTTAAACAAAGAGAATAAATCTGAAATAGGAATATGATGTATCTGATTTTATGTATGATTCTAAATCTGTAATTTATTATATGAAAGGTCATTAAGTGATTAGTTGAGCCTGTTTAACATATTTGGGATTTTACTCTTACTGAAATCAGTGGGACTTTTTTTATTTGATATTAGAAGAAATAAATTAGGTTCTTGATGCTTAATTACCATTTACTAGTGATTTGATGTGCTACAAAAATTTCTTTGCTCTATACCATATCACAATTAGAAAGTGCCCTACAGGGAAACTTGTAATTCATCAGAACAGAATGGAGGAATCATGGATAATTCTTAAGTGCATGGATACAAAGGTAAAATTTAGTTTTGCCAGACCTCCCTCTTCCGATATATTACTGTGTACCCTAGAGCTTTCCAAATAAACTTGGAAATCAGGAAACAGGTGTCGGAACTGTGAAGAAGTACACTAGAAATTGCCCATAGTTTAATTACTATCTCCTGTTTAAGGTGAACTTGGACAGTTATCAGGCCAAATAGTCACTCTTGGAGAAAAGAATTGTTGCTATTCATTCTTTCTTTTCTGATTAAAGGAAATTTTAACTATATCATAGGTAAGTAGGAATGTTTATGGTGAAAGCTAATTTGAAATGAGCTGTATAAACATGTCCTGAACAATCTGGAAATAGCCTGGTTTCTCTTCTCCAAGTACACAGTCTCATCCATTGAAAACTCAGAAAGCCCTGCAAAAGAGGTTTGGGCCTCTGTCACTGTTCCTTTGACATTGTCAAAGCTTAGCTCCCTGGATGTGTTGCATCTTTACCTGGTCTGCATGTAGGAAAAACTATTAGTGAAAGTAACAAAAGCTCAAAGTTCAGATAACATTTCCATGAGCTTTTATTTCATTATATGTTCTTTTAAAATATATGTAGTCTTATGAAAATGTGGATGAACAAATTATGTTCCTGCATGATAAAATTTAAAAAATTAAATAGAGCTGTATTAAGAACTGTGTAAAAAATATTTTTGAGCCTTATACCAAGTCTATTGGTGTAGATGACAAGGTTAGGCAGCAGAAGAGCTGCAGTGGTGGCCTCTGTGGGAAGATGGCAGGAACTGCCCCATGCTTAGCACAACCAGGGGCATCTCTGGGAAAACACAGGTAAGAGAGGACAGAAAACAACAAACAAGTAGAGGAGAAGAGAATAAAGAGAGTGAGAAACAGCCGACGGAATCTGAAAGTCAGAGGAGAAGTTTCTTCATGTCAGACAAAAAAAATGGCCTGTAGCCTTTAGAAGAGACCATGACGGAGCAGGAATAGTGCTAACCTACCATGCCAAACTTTTAGTATTACTGCTTTCTTTTGTTACTTTATTAAGAGGTCTTGCTAATTACAAGGTTATAAAATAAACATATTTGTAACTGGAACAACAATAAGATTCTTATTCTGGAGTTAAGTATACCCATATATATTTAATATTAGAATATATAATTTGAAGAGTACTGAGCCCTCAGACCTGAAGGATGAAGTGATGTAACTGTTCTGCATTCTTGGTTTTCATGCATCTGGGTTTTCTTTGCTTCAGTCAGAGTTGCAATGTTCTTTGAACTCATATGTCATGGTAATATTTTCTATAATTTATCAAAGGCAGTAACGGCACTATAGAAATTTTAAGTAAGTATAATCAAAAGATTATGTAATATCCTGTTTGAAACACCACTCCACATGTCAGTTTAAGAAAATTGTCTAAATCAGTATTTCTAAATTTCATCATGTTTTTTTTCCTTATAGTAGCTAAGGAAAGGTTAAGCTTAGCCTTAGCTAAGCTAAGGCTTGATTTGTTCTTTTTTTATTGGAAAAAAAAAATCACCTTATGAGAGGATGTTAAATAAATTTACAAAACCTTATTCTTAATCTCCTTTGAAAGCATTTATAGCTCCATCTTCCTCTCAGTCTCATTTGATTTTCAGAATTATTGATGTTCTTTGTTATTTCTTTGAAAGTGTTAATGAAAAATAAAATTGTGAATTTTTAAGCATTATATTTAAGGAAGTGTAGTTGAAGTACTTCTCTACTATAAAATAATTATGTCTTCTATTCTGTAGAACACTTTCATATATCCTTTTTGAGTATTATTTTTATGCTTCACTGTTCTTCCTTACATCCTTACTTTTCCTCTCTACCTCATGTAAATGAATTAGAGGATTTCAGGATACTTGGAAACCAGAACTCTGTCAAAAATAATTCCTTCTTCATTAAGATAAAGCTGGAAGTCTGCCATAGCACTGCCAAAGATAGAGATTTCAATTTTCTTGTAGGCTGAAGCATAAAAGAGAAAATAAAATGCATTCTAAAATTCACCTTTTCTTTTCAGCTGAATTACAATATAACTGTATCTGTTGTGCTATAAATGGTACTCTACAGAAGTCATAGTGGGACTCCTAAACCTTGTCCAGCTTTGAAGATATATTGGCAGTTGGTTTGCTATTTGTTTTCACATTAATCAATTTTAATCCTCTGTGAGACTAAAAGGATGCTGAATGTTTTCTTCTCATTTATCTTATTTGCTACTAAGAATCTGTGATGCATCCAGGTTACTCACCGTTTGGTATAGTAAGGTTAATGTATTGTGAGGTAACTGAAGAATTGTCATCTTGTCACTTCCATTGATTGCCCAACTTCAATATATAGTTTTGGGAAAGACTCTACATCATTAGTCAACCCAAACTGCAATAGGTGAAACAGACATATTTGGAGTTTGTAAGCTGACATTAAATATAGATTCTAGACCACAGCTGATGTGTTTTCAAAAGTACATTTATTTAATTAAATCAATAAAGTTCAAAAATATAATGATCTGGTTAAATTGTGACAAAACTCAGATAAGAGTTTCCAGTATGAGTTTACTTCAGGCTAACTCTCAGAGCTGACCAGTGTGCAGCAGAATTTGACTACGTAAGCCCTGCTTTCATTCCATGTACATAGAGGACACTTCTGCCTGTCCAATATGGATTCACAAAGAGAAAACTGATATTGGCAAGAAATTATCTTCAAGTCACTCCTCATTTACTCTCTTGTTTCCCTGAATCTTTGTCTAGCAAACAACTATTTCTAACTTTACTCATATGAACATTCATACTATTAATTATGGGAATACTTGAAATTCATAAAGCTACGTGGTTACAGCCTCCCACTGTATTATATTGTCTAATATATAAGCAGAACATTAGATGGAATGGAAAATTGAAATAATAAATGTTGTTATATGGGGATTTTAATTAATCTCTGAAACAATTAATGGTTTTGCATTTTTGTTGTAACAGAAAAATATTTGTGTAGAATAAGTATGTGGTTTCTCTAATACACAATTTATATTAGTATAAAAGCCAGATGGATCATAGAAAGCCACTTCCAGGCAAGTTACAGACCAAATAATTTCTCAGGCTAGGTTATGTATACACAGATGATTTCTTACTGACCTATACTACCTGTGCTGGTAGGAAGCTGGGGACTGGCGTAGGATGTATCTATTGGAATAACATTTTCAGAAATAAAAATGTTTTCTTAGTCATCATTAAAACTGTTTAATAAATTTTTCCTCATAAGATTCACCTATACTTTAGTTGGAGGTAAAAGTTGCATAACTGCATACACAAATTGGGATATGTAATGCATACAGTGTTTTCTTTTTGACAGTTTGGTCTCAGTGTGTATAGCATTTATCTCATAACCTTTGGAGACAGGAATAGTGAAGCTGCCTACCAGCCTGTTTTCAGTACCGTATTTTTTGTCTTTGTCTACACAGAGTTACTGAAATGGTGTTAAAGCAAGACTTGAATAATACATAGTTGATGGATTACAGTTGTTTTTTCTCATATTTATGGATTCGTGGTCAGTTCATCTCATGTTTATTGATGCACTCTTCTAGATATGCACAGGTGAAAGCATACATAGATATGTAGAATATGTGTATTCATACATATGTGGAATATATCCCTGAATGAATCGGGGATTAAAGGTTTGGTCATATGGAGTCACGAAAATCTTTCCGTTATGTTCAAAGTATATTTTGTAAGGTTGATGTTTTGGGGGGGTATCGGCATGCATTTGCAGGGAAAAGACATGGAATGACTAACCATGAAATCATTGAACCTTTAGAACAAGGGAACAGTTACATTAGTCTAGACAGGGAATTTACTTGGCTTCCCTATTCCAATAAATCACTGCTCTATAATGCTTAGTGCAATGGATGAGATCACACAGGCAATACTGCATTCAAAGCTGTGAGTTTGTCTAGCACAAAGTTATAGATTTTAGAGTTTGATTTATGACAGAGTATTAAGAGCAAGAAGAGGACAACTATGTAGAAATATCAAAAGAGGATCTTTATTCTGTCTCGCAAATTATTTGAGGTGCAAAAGGGATATAGAAGGCAAAAAATATAATTAAGATAAAAGAAAACAAAGTGGAGAAGACATTAGAACCTCTACTATGGAAAGTGGTGGTAATGTCCATTCTCAAGACTTCTAAAACTAGATAGGCTACAAAGTTCTAGAAAAGTTTCAAATGAAAAATAATAAGAAAATAGACTTATTTGACTGTGTTTTTCTCCCTTAAAATTGTATTAGTAATTTTTTAAAATTATTTTTTAATGTGACAGAACAGTACTACATTAGATGTATAGGACAGATATACTCTGCTCATTTCTCTCACTTCATAACATTAATGCTTCTTCAATTAAAAAGCAAAAAAAACCCAAAAACAATCCAAGAATTTAAATGAAAAGAACAAGTGCAATATGATTAGAGGGCTGGAGCTCCTCTCCTATGAAGATGGGCTGAGAGATTTGGGGTTGTTCAGCCTGCAGAAGAGGAGGCTCTGGGAGGACCTTATAGCAACATTCAAGTACCTGAAAGAAACCTGTAAGAAAGCAGAGGAGGGTCTTTTCACAAGTGTTTGTAGTGACAGGACAAGGGGTAATGCCTTTAAGCTAGAAAAGGGTAGATTTAGGTTAGACATTAGGAAAAAGTTCTTTAATATGAGGGTGATAGATCACTGGAAGAGGTTTCCCAGAGAGGTGGTGGAGGCCCCATCCCTGGACACATTCAAGGTCAGCCTTTATGAGGCTCTGAGCAGCCTGACCTAGTTGGAGATGTCCCTGCTTATTGCATAGGGGTTGGGCTAGATGACCTTTAGAGGTCCCTTCCAACCCAATACATTCTATGATTCTATGATTCTATGAATATGTTAAAATTTAAAGGACTGTTTTGAGTAACTAGGGTTAGAAAAATCTAGAAATTTTTAAAACTAAAACCTAGACTGCATCTCACAGGTTAATTTTAGCCTTGTCTTTTGGGCTGAACGTCCATTATTAATTGGAGCATTAGATATGCTCCTGAACTTTCTTCCAGTATAGTTTCATCTATAGGGAATCCAGTTTGTACACTTCGATGTCTCTGTGCCAAGTAAACCAAAGCACGATAAATGGAGACTAACATAAAAAGCACAATTGTGGTCTGAAATAAAATTCCAACTAAATGCTTCCTCTGTCAGGAACCCAAACAGATGCCTTTACGACTCTATGAGCTTTGTTCACATTCTGAGATTTCTGAAGTAGACAATGATCAAAGGAAAGTGCTATTCAAGCTTGTTTTATCAGTTCCCTTATAGTCTAAATAAATACACAAACTTTCATGTAGCATTTCTTAGTTATGAGACTGAGCTTCATACTTAGGACAGAAGTAAGATCTTTTGAGGAAAACCAAAGTGTGAGCAACATAGGGGATTGTGAAGAGAGAAGCAACGAGGATATGTTATATTATGGATTGTACAATTAAAAACTAAATTCTAATTCTGATTTTTGACATCATCTTAGAAGCACTGACCTCTTCAACATATGTTTGTCCTAATTTTGGCAATTTGCAGCAGCAACACCTTATAGTTTAGATGATTTCTACTTTATCCCCTGTGACTTGACTCATGTTCAAATGAGAGAGTTTTAGCAGGGTGATCGTGTTTTAAATGTATGCAGTATAGTACACTCAGAATAGTTTGTTATTAGAAATAAATAGAGATCCTAGTAAAAATAGCCTAAGCTCTGCTCATTTTATAAATGCCAAAATGATTCTTTGAACCAGAAAAATCTTGACTCACTTTTCACTAGACTTTCTGATTAGGAAATACAAGTACGGTGAGGTTGGTTTACAGGAAATACACTTTGCTTGTTTTTAAGGTAAGTGTTTCAGGGTTGAATATATAGTTTTGCTATGCTGACTAGAATGTGTTTCCAAATTTTGTTGATTCCATAATGACTGGGAAATTATTTTCTTAGTGAGTAACAGTTTATTTCTTTGCCTTTCAAGAAATTGAAAAAGGAGCCAAGATTCTATCTTCTTACTGCTCCAACTTTTTTTAAAGTATTCAACTCAGAAGGTTTTAAAATCAGTAAATGATCATCAGGCCATGATAACCAGATCAATAATATACACATATATAAAAATCAAAAGAAAAATGTAAAACCGTGAGACTAAGTCAATTTTAAGGCAGAGCTCTGGCAGAGTGTATTCCTATAGTATAGAAGGAGACTCTTACTATGGTTGAAGTATGACAATTTCACTCAGGCTGACATACTTTTTGATATCAATTCCTGTATTTTGTCATGGATGGTGAGTACAAAACAAATTAAAGTAAATTAAATTGAAGCTAGAGAACCAAACAGGTTTTTTTGAGATCTGAAGAAAGCTTTGCATCTTTCTTCTTCAGTTTAAGGATATTGGCTAAAACGAAGGGGAACAAAATAGGACCAGAATGTCACTTATTCTCAGAGCTACACCACAGCTGCTGCTACAAGATGTGATGCTCCTTCCTGTGTAAACTAGAATAGTATTGAATGAATGGCTTTGACAATATAGCTGAAACCATTTGGATAAGACAACACGCAATCCACCATCATTAACTAGTACCAAAGGGGAGTGAGACAGGGAGTTAGGTTAACTTGCATGGCTTTGGCATCTCTCCAGTGACTGGGGAAAAACACAACTAGGAAAAGATAAGTAGTGCCCTATCTGATGGCAGCAAATATATGCAAAACTCATACAGTGCCTCACTTCTCAACATCTGAGTTCTACTTAGAGTGAGATACAAATACAAGTGAGATGCAAATATAAAAGCAGAGCAAAGTACAGGAAAGAGAAAAAGGTTTTAATTTTCCTATAGTCTGGGAAGAATTGCTGCACACACTGAAACTTTTTTTTGTTATCGTTTGGTGTATTTTCAAAGATCAGATGGTCTGCAGAAACATAATTGGCAAGAAATCAGACAATATAGCAAGTCTATGTTGTGCCAAGTGTTTGACTGTGATTTTCACACATATGTGTGCTGAGAATCACAGTTCCTCTCCAAAGACTTTTTATCCTATGCAGAGACTTCAAACAGACTTTGCAGTTCCCTTCACATGCTGTGTTGTTTTTTACAGAAGATATGTATTGTTTTATTCTGGGTCCAGGGTATCTAAGAACAGTAAAAGCCATAGAATCATAGAATTATTTGGGTTGAAAGGGACCTTCAAAGATCATCTGGTCCTAACCCCCTGCCATGGGGAGGATGAAATGAAATAAAATCAAATGAAACCCCAGTCAAAAATGCAGGTAAAAATGTTAGGTTCCTTAGTTAATTTAGTTAGATAGTTTCCTTTTAGTCAGAGAAAGCTGTGGCCAAAGAAGATTTTAAGGGAAATTTAATTATGCATGTTATGTATAACTTTATATGTATTATTTTATTTGTATTAGGAGTAGAATGTACATATATAATACTATATATTATGTAAATATATATACATGTGTAGATACAAAGGATAGAAAGTAAAACAGTATTTCCCTTTTTCTGATCAAGCTTGTTTCCTCTGCTTCCACAAGAACGGACAAATACCTTGATATTTTTGAACATCAGTGAGGTGAAAAAATTTATCATTTTATCTAAGAAACAAAGCCACTGGCCAAATATTAGCACTATTTCAAAGTGATACCTAGCAGAACGTGATGTACAGTCCAGAGCTCCCTCTGTTCAAACTGAAGGAGATCCAAAGCACATTTGAGCTGCTGCTAGCTAACCACACTTGAGGCACTAGTTTGAAGATACAGCACCAGTTCCACCCAGTATATAAATTCAAGCCTCTGTATCAAAGGCTGCTGCACCCCTGCTCTTAACATGAAAACTGTTCAAATTAGAAAGTAAAGAGCTATATTGTATCATTCCTTCAAGCTGACATGCGTCATAGAGAGATACCAGAAGACAACAAGGAGCTTTATTGAAGCCCCTTGTTAAAATATTGGCAGTGTGTCATTGCTCAAAGGGAGATTATACTGCAGAGAAGGGTACCTAGGTTCATGTATAGATGGATTCTGAAACCTGTCACAGCAATTTTGATGGGAAGAAAGGTTTCTTTATTGTTCATTTTTGAAGTACAATAGCATTTTCATCTCTTTGGATGCATGCTTCTGTTTATATGTTGAGCTAAATGCACCAGCGATCTACATTTCTTCATTAAGATCCAACGCTTAAGAATTACTGAGAAACTATTAACAATAATCCTCCATATGGAAGTATAAATAATTCACAAGTTGTGTGTTTTGTTCCATCTCTTAGGGAATATAAACTTGGCAACAATCAAGGTGAGTGTCATCATTAATTATAGTTAAAATGATGAAGTAGAGATACTTTTCCTGACAAAGCAATGCACGTAATGAAAGTTTAAAAGAAGTTTATAAGGGGACTGAATGGAAATTAAAATTGTAACACTTATGTATGCTAGTGAATCATCAATCAAACATAAAAACGCAGTTGCTGCAAACATTAGAGACAACTTTTATATGGCATGATACTTTTACAGGATTCAAAAAGGCATCTGTGCAAGCATCATGCATTTAAAAATCATGAGTGCTGTCACTTCCAGAATATGTGCTGGAAATATTTGTTCACTATTTTAACTCTGTCCTCATTCTCCATGCTCAGCCAGACAGATTTTGTTAGAAGATGCTAAGTGTTTAAAAGGAACACAGAACATTTCAAAATATTTTCAAACTGTGTACAAGGACATTCTGCAGTGCTATTTAACTCTGCTCTAAGTTGTGAAGTCTGAATTAATCACTCAAAAAATTTCCTGTTTTTTTCTTCTATTTATTTGCTTTTCTTGGTTGATTTTTGTTCTTTGATTTTTTTTTTTTCTTGGGGGGTGTTTTGTTTGTTGGGATGGTTGGTTCTTTTTTTTTTTTTTCAAATGTGTGTACAACTTTGCTAGTTTACATAGCAGTTGCCAGGCGCTTCCCTTTCATGTAATACATGGTCCCTGGACCATAATGTAATTTCAGGGTAATTGTTCCAGACAGTCTATATCTGACCATTTTCCCCTCTCTGCAAATAGGTTATGTAACTGTGCTGCAGCTGCTCAAGTGTTTTGTGCAACTAAAAGATAAGGGATTTTTTTTTTCTTGGTCTAGAACAGAAGTGTCTTTGTCACCAAGCAGATGCTGCATTATTATGGGAACAGTGCTGCCAAAGCACACAAAGACATTAAGCACATCTGTGCGCAGCTTCGGTCTGGATGCTGTAAGTAGATACAAAGCCTTCAGCAATCCCAAGAGCTGATTAGGACATTCATTACACTCTTCTCCCACCCCGTCTTAACTGGTGAAGCACATTGTTTGGTTGTTTAGTGCAGCGTTTAAGTAAAATCTCATCCTAGAAATACTATAGGGATATAAGGCGGATATAAGACAGTGACTCAGGCAGGCAGATAAAATTACCGTAGGATTCATGCTGAGTTTGTACATAGACAAACCCAGAGCCATCAGAGTCTAAGCAGATGTTTTTCTTTTTTTTTTTTTTTTTTTACAGCCCCAGAAAGAAGTAAACCTGAGTAACAGGAATATGTAGTCTTTTTATCTTTTTTCATTTATCTTTTATTCTAGAAACTCAGACTACTTAAAGGATGTAAAGCCCTTCTGAGAGTTTTGATTTAACCCAAAATATTTTGAACATTTTCATAATTTTTAGGGCTAAAGGGAACTGTTTATTAATATTTGCTCACTACTATCCAACTGCTTTGGAGCGGTACAATAGCTGTAGGTGACTGGAAATCCCTGACAGACTTTCTGAGCAGAGGGTGGAAAAGGAGAGGAGGGATTAGGTTTTCAACTCTGAGTTCTTGAGACACCCTTTCATGGAGGAGCATTTCAAATCAGGGGACTTGAATGGGGCTTTTCTAGTGTTTTCTGAAAAGTAAAGTGGGAAACAAAAACAAAACAAAACAAAAAAGACAAACCCCTTACTTTTTCTTTATGTAAATGTGTAAATGGCCTTATGGTGATTTGAGTCAGCATGCAGATACTTTAATCACTGGGACAGATTCAGGTATTGGTTTGTAGAGGTTATTTTTTCTCTGCAGACTGGTAAAGGCGGTTGGTCATGATGATGATAACTGAAAAAGGGACTTTTCCTCTTTAGGGTCTACAGAGAAATGACCTTACAGACACTTTTACTGGAGCAGTGTAGATGCAGGTTTATTTTCCCTGCTATATTACCCCTCAAGCAGAAGTTGAATAAGGGGAGCATTTAGTTTGGGGAGTCTCAACATATCTGGCTTAGATGCAATGTGTCATCATGGAATTTTACCTAGGCATTTACCCAAATATTCAGTTAAATTATGTCACATTAATGCCTGTAAAGATGGTGGCAATATGTCTCCACAGATCTATTTGTTTTTAAAGCTGTTCAATTTAAAACAAGTCTGTTTTCTCCTTAGTTATTCCTTTTCTTTCTCTAATAACTAATACTGCATCCTTAACAGTTCAATGTGTTCCTAAAATATTATAAACCTCCATGTAATGACATGTGACTTTTATAGGAACTAGCCCAAAGTTAGTTTCTGCTTTATCAAGGGACACTTCAAAACTCCCTGTGACAGTTTTCTTGTTTCAGTTATAAGAGAATTCCAAAGCTTGTAAGACTTGTCTTTTCTAATTATCCAACTCTTGTTCATTTCCATCCACCAAGATGATCATATAGTTTATTACTTTACTGCTCCTAAATGTGTCTCCTAAGGTATTCCTAATCATATATTAGTGTCATAATATTTTGGTAACATTGAGCTTTGGGAAGTTTCAATGTGATTTTAAAGTGAATTTTCTAGTGCTAGAGTTTATCATGAGTTTTTCTTTAGTGTTAGTAATCCCTGGCCAGTTGCCAGACTCAACAATGTATTTTGGAAAAACAAGCTGTGGAAAAACAACTCTACGGAATCACAGGAAGAGATAGCTCAGTAGTTTGTCCATTTCCTGAGCTTGATAAATAATGCCAAATTACTGCTCTGTATTGAGTGAAGAGATCTACAGGCACTGTTATCAGTGGAATGTTTTGTGTAAAGCACCAAACTACTCATTCAGGATAACTTCTAGTAATGACTGAACAACCTCTGTTGCTCTAGTCAGAGCTGAAAACTCTGGGCCTCACCTGTCCAGAGTTTACTGGTGCACTCAGTTACAAACTAGTTCTCTTTCATTCTTCCAATTTGCTGAAAGAGCTGTTCAGTGCCTTTAGACCAGAACATAAAGTAATATTCTGTTGAACTTAAATCTCAAAGCTGATGCGGTGTTTATATGGAAGGTAGCACAGGGAGATGAGAACAATGATTTTGATAGCCAAAGGAACACTGAAATTCTCTGTGGTGTTTTTGTTTGGTGGTTTGTTTTTGTTTGTTTGTTTGTTTGTTTGTTTGTTTTGTTTTGTTGTTGTTGTTGTTGTTTGGTTGGTTGGTTGTTTTGTTTGGTTTGGTTTGTGGGAGTGTGTTTTTATTTGTTTGTATGTGTGGTTTGTGCTTCTTTTTTTCTTAAGCATTGCTTTTTTTCAAACTCTGTATTTTGTTTCTCTGCTGTAATCTAAGCAGATGCTGATGACAGAAAAAAGTAGCTGAGCTATTTACACATGCCTTCTATAGAATAAATGTTTGCAAAACCCAGTAAGGAATCATGATGCATTCCTGTAGTATTTTAACCATTCACACATCTTTGAACACATCATTTTTGCTTTTCCTTTAGTCTTTGTTCAATAGAAATGACCACTTGAAGTATTTCCATTACTAAAATCAAGCAGTGACACTGATATTATGCCCTGTTTTTCAAAATTTCACACTCACTTTGATGTACTGAAGAGCTGAGAACTATGTAAAGTAGCCAGGAATAAGAGGGATGGATAAAAGTAGCCTCTGATATGGCTATTATTAAAAATCAGAACTGAAAGATACTATTTTTCTATAAGATAGCCTTGAATGACAGTAAAAGCATCTTCCTGAAAATTCCTTTTTGAACAGAAAGTTCAGTCTCTTTTTCTCTATTTTCTCAGTCATTATCTCCTTTATCAGGACTCTTGAGATCTTAAAGGATCATTGTATGAAAAAAATTACAAAACTGTAGTTTCAGAAAATACTGAAAGCACATCTGATCATTGATTAAATAAAAATTCCTTTCTGCTGTGATCAAAAGTCTTGTGCACTTGTCATATGAAACACCCTAATCAGAGAGCTTGTGTTGTCATATATTTTACCTTCACATCTATATAATATTTTTGGTGGTAAATATGTTAGATATTTTTAAACACTTTAAGGTATTTTTACAGTATCTTTTCTGGGTGATTTACAGATCTCTCACTAAATGATGTTTTTTAAGATAAGTAGAATTTTAATGAGCCATCTTTTCATCTACAAGATAAAAAGTTCCAGCTCAAAAAATGTTAACATTCTGAAGCTGAATCGACTAGTAAAGTCATGCAACAACCATGACTTTGATATACTGTATTAACATGATTCCTTATTTTCCATTTTTAATTTCAACAGTTAATACATTTTTATATTATCATATATAAATGAAACAAATACAGTGTAATAAACTATTTTTGCATAAGAAACAGTATTGTGACATTGTCTATTAGATGACTGATACCCTAAATTTATTGTTTCATGGAACCAGTTTTCAATATCATACTGATCTACAAAATTTTATCCACCTCTATCCTTATGTAATGGTTTAGATGTGTTTGCTAACCAAGGATAGAACCACTGTGGCATAAAAGCAACTGATAACAGAAACTTAGAGGCATTTTTTGCATTTTTTCCTAGTATGAATGAAGTTTAGAGATTTCTCCTCATAGTTAACATCATATGTACAATTTTTTCAATGACGTATTTGTTTTTCCATTTGTAACTGAGAACACAAGTAGCATAGAGTATGTCAAAATTCTTTTCCCAGGCATTAGTAAGCAGCAGCTTAGTTAACAGAGTGAAGTTGAGAAAACATTCTTGAAAGGAAATAAATTTAGGCTGCTATTTTCCTTTCACTTTTAGAAAGCTCCCTGCTAGAAAAGCTTCGTGCTAAACATCTTCTTTGGATTAAGAAAGAATATGTGTTTCTTTTCAGATTCCCAAGCCCAACTACTATGCATTTTCTCCTTTCTAAGGACATCCAAATCCTCCATGCTTCTTCAAATTTACTAGGAGCCCTCTGCACCTACAAAAGGGTGCTGTCCTCTTCATCCAATTAACTTAATGTTTCCAATGATAACTATTGTCTATGCTACAACAAAGACTTAGTTTATAGGTTGTAAAATATATTCATTTATAAAGTGAAGGTAGGTACTCAAATCTTGTTTGTAACAGCTGTACCTGATGCAGAAACATTGTAACTTTATGTACAGGTTTTTCATAGTATCATAGAATCATAGAATGTTAGTGGTTGGAAGGGACCTAGAAAGATCATCCAGTCCAACCCCCCTGACAGAGCAGGATCACCTAGATCAAGTCACACAGGAACGTGTCCAGGCGGGTTTTGAACATCTCCAGAGAAGGAGACTCCATACCCCCCCTGGGCAGCCTGTTCCAGTGCTCAGTTTTCAGTTTAGCTGGATGTTTTAGATTCCTAATATCACAAGTATTTTTCTGCTCTTATGAAACTAGCTGATCATTTTCAACTGAGATACAGCATTTTAATCTTTTCATTGCAGGATTTCATTGCAAAAAGCTGCCTTTAGTATGGAAACTGTCTGTCTTATACCAGTCACAGCATAGCTCACTGTGCAGCACAATATGCTTTCAAAAAGTTGATAAAAAGTGTGCATATGTCATTATCCTGTCAAAACAATTAAGTCACTACCAATAAATTCCACGTAGTTAAATATTCTGTGGTAATATCTAATATTCAGAGTCAACACAAGTCATCAATCCTGCAGCATCATCCATTCCAATCTTCTAGTCAGAGGGCTTAATCTATATCAGCTATGAAATAATAAAGTTTATTAAGTAGGGAGAAGAGGTATGGCACTAAGAATTCCAGACTGGATTTTGGTTCACAATAATTTTCAAAACCAAAATAATTTTGGTGTTCTTTGACATTAAACAGCTGGACCAAGGTTGAAAGCTGTTTTGGCAATGTCTGCAAAATGTTAAAGAATGTAATAAAGTTATTTAAATATCTAATTTATATAATTGATTTATTGAAGGAGAAAATTAATAACTTGCATTATGGAACCAGACATTAATTGTTTTATAGACCTATAATAAAAATAAGGCAAATGAATAAGAAAACTTGGAATAGGAGTTTTCAGGTGAGAATTCTACTCCTTTTGTTTAAAAAAACCTCAATGTTATTTAGTTTGTCAAAGAAACAGCTCTGTACACTCCTAAGTAATGCTTTTAGGCTTGATAGAGTCCCCCTGAAAGCAGGAGATATTTTGATGGTAGCAGTTATGATTTATTCAATTAGCACGCATCTAGTGTATTTAGATTGCTTTAGATTGCTTTCCAAAATCTTTATTTTATATGCAGCAGTATCATCCATTACTTTTGTTACCTTTTCATTGTCCATTCATTAGACTGGTTTGTGTGGGGTTTCTTCTAACTGGTCTTGCACAAGTGAGAGTTTCCAGTACAGATTTGTGTAGAAGTAAGTGAAGACCAAATAATATTGCCTATGCCAGGATTCTTTATACATGTTTATTTTTTTATTGGTTTTTTTGTTTGTTTGTTTGTTTGTTTGTTTGTTTGTTTTGTCCCCTGATCCTACAACTCTGAATAGAAACTTTTTACCTGGGTTTCCTTTCATTGACTTCCATCCAAAATGAAAGAAGGTAATTTTCAGCACTCTTATAGTCAATGTTAGGGCTCTTACCACCATGAAACATGAAATGAAAAGGTAAGAGCTTGATCAATCCTTGTTACACTATAGTCTTTAGTTATGCTGAGTTTTGTTTTCCAGTGAAAATAGTTTGGTTTAAGCTCTCCCCATAGTTCTAATTCAGATGAGCCAATTTATGTTGTCTTTGTTGACCTAATCTGCTATTTTTCCTTTTTAAAGGGCTTTCATCCATACCTGTGTATTACTGGTGGGGAAAGACACAAGGACTTGAGTGGCAAAACACTGAGATTCTGGGGTTTACATGGAGAAGGCTGGAAGAAGAACTCATATGAGGGAAGGTAACCTTCACAGCAAAAGATTAATAGATGGAGATGATAGTTAACTTATCCCTGCCTAGAGCATGGCACCTCTGCCACCTCTGATATTTTGAAGTCAAATTTTGAAAATACTAAGATATCTGATCTAGAATCTTATCATATTTCATTATAAGAGATTTTACTAATATACCAGTTTAGTTCACTTTAACTGATTTAGAATTAAATGTGTCTTCTTTCAGACTCTGAGTATTCAGTTCACTGCTCATTAATATTAATCTGAAAATTCTGTGAAATCAAGATAAATGTGTTGCTTTCTGTCTGGTGACTCACTGAAAAGGAAAATCTGAGTTTGTTCTAAGAAAGTAACAAAATAAATACATAAGAAGAAAACTGAGTAGCAAGAAAAAATTATCAGTATGGCTAAAATTATAACAATAAGGTGTTCCCTTTTGGAGTTTTATGTAGAGTCAATGTGTTGGGTTATATTACAGGGAAAGGTACAATGGAGAGAGCTGTACTAGAGCATTTATTAACAAGAACCCTATAAGAAACAAATTATGTGGGTGTAGTCAAACTCCTAAATACTGAAATGATGTTATTTCTACTTAATTTTTTTTTCTGCTATCCCATCATAAGTATCCATAGAATATATATTTAAGGCTGTTTGACGTAATATTTAAAGGCCTAAAGACTAGAGCAGATGGCCTCTTAATCTTTCTGGGAGTAGCTGGAAAAATTTCCAGGACAATTTTTGTGACTTTGATTAAAAATTGTCAGCTAACACATAAGTAAATTTTCAGTACTTTAAGGATTTAATCCTCTCTATCTTCAGATGCCATCTTCATTCTCTTATCTGTGAAGTACCTAGATTATGAGATTACAACTTTTTTAGTCTGCCAGAACAAAATAAACAGTTGTGACCTACTTGTTTTTAAGTCCCAGGCAGAAGACATAAAATGTCCATGGCAGCATTCTGAGAATGTTAAAAATGATTCATATGATTGAAGATGTCAGAAGAGTAACCTTTTTATCGATTTACCCATGAAAGTTAAGTATTTCCAGACTGAATAGTTGGAAATGGAAGATTGCCAGAAAATGACAGGATTGCAAACCTCATCATGACAGGCCAGTGAAAAAAAATAATTTTGTGTTGTATAAAAGTTACAGAATGAATTTATAAACAAAACATAGGGCCAGTATCACCCGTGAGGAAACATAGTTTATGTCATTTATGATGTAGAGAAAAGAAGAGGTTAAACATTCACTTAAAGCTCTAGAGAACTGAAGTCTTTCAGAGCATTTAGGAGTCTCTTTCCTACAAACCCTCTGTTTGTATAATGCAGAAATCCATGGGCATAGGTTCCTCCCACTGAATCTGATACTTAAAAGATGATGCTGAATTAGAATTCTGGAATGCCCTTCCTTTGCAAAACACCTTTCTCAGCTCCTGACAGGTGATTAGGCTTTGTACTCAGGAAAATGCAGGGCTAGGACTCTGAGCCTACACTGAAGTAAAAAAAAATACATGACTGGCTCAAAACCTGAAAGCTGCATTGAAAGATCCATAGGTGCTGCTATATTAAACAGGTAGTCAATGATAAAAGTTGTACAACTTTGATAAATGAAGCATGATGATTCAATCATGCTAAGAATCTCAAGAGGAATGACATACGCACAACCCATTTCATTTATTCAAATCAATTTTCCCTAGATCCACAGAATAAACCAAATAATAAAATTCAAGCATAGAGAAGGTGGTATCTGTAGATTCCTTCCAGACCTGTCCATACCGTTATGTGGGAAGATCTCATATAGTTTGGTCTTCCAAAATTCTCTCTCACATGTTAAAATATAAGAAAAAAATATTGGAGGAATGTATTTTGGCCATCTCAGGTGTGATGTTCTTTTGGCACTCATTAGTCATACTGCAGTAGAACTCCATAAACATACTATAGTTATGACTACAAACAACAGATATTTCTGGGGAAATATGTACTGATAAAATAGTCACATCAGGAGGAATTGAAGCACTTTAAAATCAGTATGTTTACTTAGATCTTGTATTTATACATGTCTATGGTTCAGCAATATCTTTCTATGTCTTTGTGAAGATTCTCACTGAAATGAATAGAACTGTTTAAACTCACCCTAGTTTTACTGTAAATTAGTAGGTGTTCCATACAGATAGTTTTCAATTTGAAATTGGCCCTTTTAAAAAGTAAACAAAATAGAGCTTGTTGATTTTTTTTTATTTTTCTTACGAAATTCAGGACCTTCTCTACTTATATACCAAATCTTGATTAAGAGTCTGTTTCATTTATTAAAGTAGATAATATCAGAACACAAACATACCAATAGGTGTTATATATCATTGTCTTAGTACAATATTTTTCTATCTATTGGCCAGTATTTTTTTTTCATACTACTGTTCTGAAAACTTATAAGAGTACTATCACATTAAGAAAGAAGGTAAAGTCGACCAACTAATACACTCTTTTAATTAAGTGTACCTTTAGCTTGTGTCTAATTTTGTCTTTTAAAAAATAAATGTGTAATTAATTCCTTTCTAATTAAAATGAGAAATCTTCTCACTAATATTTAGAAGTTTCATCTTAATAAAGAGCTTACAGTCAGAAACTATTGAAAACTAATGAATTTGCATGAACACTAATAAAAGACATTGGAGTGATAAGAAAAATCCACCAGCTATCAGATTATTGCTAAGGTACACAAAATAGCTTTCATAAGAAAGAAATCTCAGGCATGGCAAAACAGGAAAATTTGTTTTGAAGCTTTAATAATCCAAAATGCTATCCAGCACTGACAACCTTCAGGTGAAATTTTAACATTGTGAAGCTATGCCTTTATTGACAAAGTAATTTAGACCCATAGGAACAGAGGTCTAAAAGAAAGCAGTGGTGCTGTGAAGCTGATATTCATACTCTAGGTATTTTAGGGATTTTACTTCCTAGTACCTTTAGTCTCAGCATATGGACTAAAAGTTCATTTGCAGTTGGATAGCAACTTCTAGTTTCGTTTCATATGAAACCAGTCTAATTCAGTTGCCTTGAGATCATTTCAACATGCAAACCAAGTAAGAAGGGATAGCTGGGTCACCCATTCCTGTTCCAGGCTAAGCCCATAATGCAGATGAACCCTAAAGTGGTGTCAACACAGTGTTTTGTTTCTAAGTAGTGCTGCCATTCTTGTTTGAAGTCTCTGATCAACTCAGTATGCAGATCATGTCCTTTTATGTCAACTCACTAATGTACACAGTTTAATGCACAATGTGCCTATGAATGCTGGTAGTAATTTATTCTTGCAAGAGTCTGTGGTTTAATTTTGTTACCAAAACTAGTCTCATCCTAAATTGGGATTAACCCAAAGCGCTTTGAATATTTTTTTCATGGTATCCTAAATCGGTGTAACAGAAAGAGAGCAATTTGTTCACCAAAGAGAAGTCAATAGCTAGGAGTTTGGGTAGTTGTCTGTCAGTGAAACAAGCCTGTTGTTCTTTGAGGTTACAACTGGGATTCAGTCAGAGATGATTAGGACTACTTCATCCAATACCTCCTGCTCCAGGTTTAAGTTTTAGAAGTATTAGGTTGAAATTTCTTGTCATCCAATTAGAGTCACCAGGTTCCCCCTACTTATACTTTTGGTGTGGTTTTTTTATAACCCCTTCTATTGCTCCCACTGCGCTCCAAGGTACAGAACATCTTAATCCTCCTTTCATTTAAGCTAGGATAGCTCAATTTGAGTTTTAGCTTGTCTCTGAACAAAATCTTCTACTTTGATATTTTTTCACTTCTTCTCTGCCCAAATAATAGATATATTATTATTAGTGGATAAAAGAGAACAGCTGCTCAGCTGGAAATATGGAAGATGATGAAAATGGAAACTACTGAGTTTTGCCTTTGAAATAAAAAGGACGCAAGAAGAAGAAACTATTGTGTGTCTGTGTCTGCCTTGACTTAACATTTACACAGACCAAGAATTCAGTGTGTACCCTTTAGAGGTAGGCAGGAAATTCTTTGTAATAGTTTCTTTGGATAACTTACAGCATGGTAATTTGTTGTACATTTCTTTGGTGGATTAAGTATCACAAGCAATGGGTATACCAGGTGAAACCTTACTGTTGGTAGTGAATGGTGTCTTTTACTTATAAATGGGGAAATACTTTTGATTGCTGAAGATCATTTAAAGATTGGTGATAAGTAATTGTGATACACTCAAAAAATAAGCTGAGATGTTCCAGTTTTCAGGTGAATATTCCAACCATAATATGTTAATAGGTCTATTCTGTTACCCATCTTCTCAGAAATAACAGTAGTCTGTATATGTAGAAATGTTAAGTGCTTTTGCCATAGTACTGTAAGATATCAGGACTTCCACCTTTTAAAAATATGACGTGCCTCATTTGTGTAAGAGACCTTTCATTTTCTGAGGTGCATTTGACATAAAAGACCTAAACTGCAATGTTCCTTTTTAGATGCTCAAGGTGGCTCAGCTCTTACATTCTTAATGACTATCTACTTTGCTATAAGCAGTGAAACCTAAGCCAGACTATTTCTGGTTTATCAGAATATTTAATTAAAAAATTCTGATAAAGTTCTGAGTCTTGACATTACTGCTAAAAGCATTTTGGTTTATCAAGTTTTTAGGCTGACTGGTATAGAGAAAGTAGGGGGGAATAAACAGAAAGATACTTAGGAAAACAAAATGTGAAAACCAGCACTCTAAAAATGTCTCTAAACCAATACTTTATGACAACTGTCTTCCCACACTTGTCTTCGTATTTGTTGCAAATATACTGAAATTTATTCTGAAATTCCTCTAACTGACAAAAGGACTGCAAAGTCATACTGAAATAAATTTTCTTAGCATTTTCCCAGTGGCATCGATGAGTATTGTAAATATGTATATTTGATAAAAAAAATTAAAAAAAATCTATTAATCTTGGACCTCAGTTCAGTCAGTTCAAGTGCAACTTGGGGTGTTGTGTGTGTGCCAAAAATATTGCAGGAGTTCACAATTACAGCTTCATAATGACCTAGATAGTGACAGGTGGATCACATTAGCAGGTTCATCATCTAGAGCAGATGTTCCCTGTCAACTTACCATTTATTAGAATAATTTATATGTACATAGATTTGGAGCTTTCAAATTGATGATACAATGCTATATGATGGTAAATCCTGTTGTATGATGGTTATAGTATCTCTGTATTACAGTGACTATCAATTACACAGTGTTCTCCAGTCCTGTGATTTTTCTCTAAGTTCAAGAAATTTCCTTTGTGAATAGGATTTTCAGAAATCATACCTGCTAATAGTGAATCGGTAGAATCTCTATCCCTGCACAAGAAAACCTTTCCCTTTGATAAAAACAAATAAAAGTGTTTCCCTACTATTATGTACAACTTGAGAATTACAGCATGCTTAGAGAGAGAATGACAGCTGCAGGAAGCAGACATGCCTACTTTGGCCTATGGTTGAGACACCAGAAAGCAGTGGGAGTCAAAAAGAGGTTTCCAGATCAGAGACCTCCCTGATATAACATGGCAAACTCTCACAGAGCCCCTGCTATCCTGCAGATGGCTGAAGCAGCCATACCCACCGACAGCAGCCAGGTCCCTGCTTTGAGCGCTTCCCTGCTCTGGAGGACTGCGCTATCACAGCAATCCTGCTACCTTCATATAAAGGCACATTAGTTCCTGCACACTGATTTCATGGAAAATTGCATCAATAGTGTTGCTAGCTCAAGCAAATAGCTATTTTATAAACCTGCTTTCTGAAAGGTTAGCAGAAAATAAAAATAATTTTTCATCCAAAATTATTGATTGAAATAGCCCATGTTCCAAAAGCAAAACTACTTATCTTGCTGCGTACATGGATGGTTGTCTGTTTGGTTAATGTCAGTTCATGTCACATGAGGCCTCTGATATTCTGCAAGTTTTTGAAACAGAAAGAAATTTCTACCCATTTTTTAAACTGGAAAACCAGTGATAACTTTCACCAATACAGAAGTGCTTACATATATTTCATGTGTCTATATGCAGCTGAAGTAGAACTGGCAATTTTCTTAATCTGGAGTACGTGAAACTATGAGTGTATAGTTAGATACATATGTTGGCACTCTAGAGCATTATAAGAAAACAGCAGATGTTAAATTATCATAGACCTGGAGAGATTATGAGTTACATATCCCTAGGAAATTTATAAAAATAAATCTGCAGGGCTCCATAATAAATTGAACTTCTTTAACACTTAAAAAATATTCAATAATACATGGTTTAGTTCTTAAAGCAACCAACATTGATGATATGCTAGCATTAAAATTTAAATTGGTGGTTTCTGTAATTCCAAAGATTATTTTTAAGGGGAAAAAAACAAAAGCCATCTGTCTTTACATAACACTCTCAAGAGCAAGCAGATAGAAAAAAAATATAGTCAGTCTTCCAATCGCTGAAAGCAGCGATGCTGTGGAGAAAAGGTCTGGCGCTCTCCTCCGGAGCAAAACCGCCGCCGCTCCCACCATGGGTCCAAGCAGGGGTCTCGAAAAAGGCGCCGAGCAGGGTCCGGAAATCCGGTGAGGGCAGGGTCAGGATCCCACATGCTGAGCAGCGCTCAGCTCCTTCCCCCTGGACCGAGCCTCTCACAATGGGTCCTGGGCAACTGCTACTGATGACTT